>JADPWL010001247.1:0-12043 GCA_019059595.1 Marasmia exigua | reverse complement strand
CAACGTACAATTAGGCATTATAAACAGCTTAATTTAAGGTAATTAATTAAGAGACTGAGCTGTAAATATAAAACCTGTATATTTGAGGTTTTGAGACATTAATCAGAAGTTTTGGTCTGTTTGTAAAGGGAGCCTTAACTTTGTTCTCTTCATCAAATAAAAAATTGGTAACAAATAAATAGATCGGTACCTAAAAAACAACAGTATATCCCGATATTTTTTTTTAATGTATATTATAGCGATTCAGTAGTTTTTTTTAATTTAAAAACGCCACGCCACCAAAGTACTCCCATGGCGTAATTGTACGGTTCGCACACCTTTATATGATAGATGATAGAAGATTGGAATGAAAGTCTCTGATAGAACTGATAGAATGTATTGATAAAAGAAGTCTAAAGTCTAAATGATAGAATGATATGAGTACGCGAACGACACGATTGATTGCCGAAGTCACACTGGCTAATTAGCGCAGTATGAAGTAAAATGCTGACGCGACAATGTGTACGCGCTTGCCCGTACATGCTCCCGGGCCAAAAGGTGCAAGATGAGGTATGGTGTGCTAGGCGAATGACATGAGACAAGGGTGAGAACAATTTTCACTTAAGTAAATACAGGGTGATTGAACAATAGACTTATAAAATAATCACTACAAAGCACTAAACTCTGATTGCCGAATGGGCGACGTAGCCCTATCGCGGACACGAGCACTTGATAAATTAATATGACTAATGTCACTTAGTTCGAATTGATTACCGCACTGATTAGCACCACCATCACTTATACACTGCACTGAAGGGGGGCTGGCTTGGCCAGCCCGTGGCGCCGGCGCAGGGAGCCCGAGCCGCGCTCGCTCCCGGAGGCGCCGCGCGACGACGAGCAGGAGCACGATGCCGCCGCCGGCCAGCAACACATAGATGGCAACATAATGGTGTACATCGTGGTAGGAGACACGATCTGTCAACACTCCCTCTGAAGCGCTAGCTTTTATCTCTTCTATCTGCTTACTAATAGCTTCTAGATCCTTTTGGTTATCTAGGGTCTGATTCTCAGATAGCATCTGTGTTGTGATAGCGGATACAGGAATGGTTAAGTTGATTACATTATTTATGGGCGGTATAGAAATTTTGATGATGTCATCTGTTTTATCCAAAATGTTAGATCGCTCCTTGTGCGGATAGATCGTAAAGGTAGTACCTTTGATAACGCAATCTCCGCTTATTGTCATAATCCCAGCTATGCATAATTGTTCCGCGGTAACACGATCGTCACATATAACTCGGACGGTGCATTGACCGCAACAGAAAAATAGGTAGGTATTCATGTTACGTAATTCAGCCCATGAGTTTATACATGTTGTTGTTTTCGTTTCACATTCACCTGATTGGGGATTTCTTAAACACAGGTTCTCGTCGTCAGGGCCCATGTGAAACACCGGTTGGTTTAGTGGGCACATGAAAGTGTCAATGTCGTATTTAACACAACTATGAATATCTGCATCGGACAAACGTACATAGGAATCCTTCTGAATATTTACTGCGACATAATCGGACACAGGAATGATATTAATCGAGTTGTTGTTTATTTTGCGTGGTATAGGGAATAACTTATATATTTCGAAGTCATCTCGGCTCACCAAAGGGATGTTTACTTCGAAAATGATGTAATTCTTCAACGCTCTGGCTTTGACAGTTAGCAAGTGATAAATTCGTGATAAGTCGGACTGGACACTATTTAATGGGAGAGTTAGTTCTTTTGATAACAATCCGGTGATAAGATTCAACTCGTTTCTTAGCTGATCTGGGGTTAAAATATGGAAATTGAACCTTCCTTGATAGACATTTGTTATTGCGTCGACTAGGGTTTCTTGGATGCGTTTCAGGTTTACCAAGACGCCGTTGGCTATGATTGATGATAGAGAGAAATCATTTGATTTTACTGCGCTTAAAATTTCGCTTCTCTGCTCGTTAATTTCCTTTTGCAAGTAATTTAGATGCTGATTGAAACCTTTATGCTGTTTGTTGATGGAATTCTCTAATCTTTTGATCAAATTAAACTCTGCTTCTACGACTGAAGTTTGGTTCTTCCACAGTAAGGCTAGGTGTTTCTCATTTTCTCTCAAAGTGAGTATGTCTCTTTCATACTTTGCGGCGAAATTAGCGTCGAGAAGGCCAAATAGTTGGTTTGCTATGGATCCGATACCGTCGATGTAGCCGCGGCGGACGCGCGCGCCGCTTCGTGTGAACTGCTGACCGAGCAGAATTCCATTGTAATGCTCGAGCTCGGTAAACCCGTGATGTAATTGGAGTAGGATTAAATCACATTGAGGTATGTTTTTCTTATCTGCAGTTGAACACGAGCCGTCAAGGTAATTGATATATTTACCGAGTAATTCAGTGCCTTGCCAATACGGAGACATGTCATAGTAAATTATTAATTTCCATTGATCTCGTTCTAGACGCATGTTCGCAATTTTATCGAAGTAAATGCTATTACTCTTATTTAAACATGATATCTGATATGCACCGTGTGCAGGTGAAATTACCATCATAATAAACCACAAAACCATAGAGTAGAGAAAACCTTTTGATTTGATAGATTTTGATTTATTGACATTTGATATGGTTGCCGCTGCATTTGTACATTTTTGGTTAGGTATCGTATTTGTTTCTTTTGTCTCTTGATATACAGGTAATAATGATATTTTGGTAATTGGCCTCTTCATAAGCCCATTTTTTGTTTTAAGCGTGACCACCCGCACATATCCGTCATTGCCGGGGTGGAGTGTCACTATTCGCCCTAATGCCCACCTTCCGGAAGGTAAGTTGGCGTCATGAATGATTACGACATCGCCAATCTTGAGGTTTTCTTTTGGTTGACGCCACTTGCCCCTAGTGGACAGTTGGCTTAAATATTCGTTTCGCCATCTTTGCCAAACATCATCGAATATTTTTTGAGTCAATTGCCACCTTGTTCTCTGATCTCTTTCGGTTTCAATTATTGTCAAAGTAGGTCCGCTAGCAAGAAAATGTGATGGAGTCAGATAGTCTAGATCATCACAATCTTCAGTTAGAGCGCACAGCGGTCTGGCATTGAGGCAAGCCTCTATCTGTGCTAAGAGCGTGGCGTATTCTTCGTAGGTTAATTTTTGCTCCCCCACTACTCTCTTTAAATGATATTTGAGGCTCTTGACGGCGCTTTCCCAGAGACCTCCAGCACTTGGGTTTGATGGGGCGTTGAAATGCCACTCGATCTGCATATCGGTTATGGCTGAGAAGAAGTTTTCATCAAGCGTCGCTTGTAGGTCGACGTTCTCTTGATGGAGGACACGACTCGAGCGGACGAAGTTCGTCCCGTTGTCACTGTAGACATGACGCGGGGCTCCCCTTCTGGCCGCCATTCTGCGCAGGGCTGCTAGGAATGATGATGATGTCAGATCGGAGACCAATTCTAGGTGGACGGCTTTCGTCACCATGCATACAAATACTACGATGTAGCCCTTGGTTGTTCTAACTCCTCTCCCTTTGTTCGTTTTTACGTCTACGAAACCAGTCAGGTCTACACCAGTATGAGAAAACGGACGAGAAGGAGTAACCCGAGCGGCAGGTAGGTCACCCATCATCTGATCATGTTTTATAGGATCGTGACGTCGGCATGTAACGCATTTCCGTAAGCGACTTTTGACTGCTCTATTGCCACCTATGATCCAATATTTTTGGCGTATAAATGCCGATGTCAATCGGGCTCCAGCATGAAACGTAAGTTCGTGTGTTTGATCTATGATGAGCTCTGCCAGACGGCATTTGCTGGGGATGATTATGGGGTGTTTCCGCTCAGGATCTATTTGGGCATTCCTGAGCCTTCCCCCGACTCTAAGTATTCCCTCCTTGTCTAAAAAGGGATGCAGTTCGCATAAATTGCTCTTAGTTGAGAGTTTATTGTTTTTTAGCTGCTTGATTTCCTGATATAACTCTTTGTTTTGTACATATTTTATAATTATTTGTTTACTTTTATTTATTTCTGATAGTGATAGGTATTTTTGTTTATTTGATTCTTTCGTTATAGGTCTAAGTATCCACCCTAGTATTCGTACGATTTTTGTAAATGAACTGTGTTTTGATAATAACTTGTGTATGATATCGTCATTTACATTTTGATCAGTGATAACGTTCACTTGCTTTGTGCGTTTTAGTTCTAAGTCGGTCGAGTACGAGGCTTGCTTTTCTTCACTACTATAACTTGGGAGCCATGACGGTCCTGACCACCAGCTAGCATGATCTATCAGCTGGGTCGGATACAAACCGCGGCTTGCGCAATCAGCCGGGTTTTGTTCAGATTTCACGTACCGCCAGCATTCGGAAGGCATGACTTCAATGATTTTCTTCACCCTAGTGCTAACAAAGGTCTTCCATCGAGCTGGGTCTCCATTAATCCATCCAAGACATGCCATGGAATCGCACCAGCCATAAACTTTGATATTATTATTGTTCAGACACTGCTTAGCCTTTGACATTAAACTTGAAAGTAATGCAGCCCCACATAATTCGAGTTTTGGAAGCGATACGGATGAGTTACATGGCACCAATCTCGTTTTTGCGACAAATAATGATACATCAGATTTGTCCCCTCTGTTTATTTTACAGTATATGACGGCCGCGAATGCTTTCGTCGAAGCATCACAGTAGCCGTGCAATTCGACTGAATCATTTTCCGTTGTTTTTATCCATCTATCAATTTTTATTTTATCAATGTTTTTCATATCGTCCTTGATTTTTATCCATTCTGTTTGAATTCCATCCGGTAGTTGATCATCCCAATTGATACTAGATAGCCATACATTTTGAAAAAGTATTTTTAATTTGGTAGATAACGGCGCTAGTAGTCCCAGCGGGTCAAATAGCTTAGAAATGTCAGAGAGTAGTGCTCTTTTCGTGTCCCTCAATTTTGATAGATTAATTTTGTTGTTAAATGATAAGGTGTCTTGTTCTGGGTTCCAATTGAGGCCGAGGGTTTTGGTTTGATCTGATCCTTTAAAATTGAAGTGTCCTTGTTGATCGTTGGTCATAGTTTTGTCATTTAGCACAGGGATATTTGATCTCCACTTGCGAAGATTAAATCCACCAGCCTTTAACAACTTGATAAGATCTTCGCTCAGTCGTAAGGCTGAGGTGATATCGTTAACGCCGTGGACGAGGTCATCCATATAAAATGATTGCTCAAGGACGTCTGTTGCTGACATAGCTGGGCTGCTGCTGCTGAAGTTTGACTTCTCATCTGATGCCAATTGTTTCAGAGTCATCATCGCAAGGAAAGGGGCTGCCCTAGTCCCATATGATACTGTCGTAAGCTGGTATTCTTGGAGAGGTTCACTGACAGAGTCACGCCATATGATTTTTTGATATTTTTGATCTTCAATGTTCATCCAAATGAAACGAAACATTTTCTCTAAGTCAGCTGTAAACGCGTACTTGTACTGTCTCCATTTGAGGATCAAGGACTGCAAGTCTTGCTGTAGATTGGGCCCACTCATCATTACATCATTAAGGCTACTACCAGTTGATGTTTTCATAGATCCATTAAAGACCACTCTGAATTTGCTGCTAGATGATTCTGGACGTGCTACTGCATGATGAGTGAGATGACAGCCAGGTGTCGAGTTATTTGAGACGAGTGTCATGTGGCCTAGCGATTGATATTCGTTCATGAAAGCTTTGTAGTCCTTTTCCATCATTTCATTTTTGCTTAGCTTCCGTTCTAAGGATCGGAACTGTGCTATAGCTTTGTTCTTAGAATTGCCTAATTGTTCTTGGAAATCAGGCTTGAATGGCAATCGAACCTCGTATCGACCGTCTTCCCGTCGCGTGGTGGTATCCTTGTAATATTGAATACACTGCTGGTCTTCGATTGACAGGCTTGACTCCTGCATTGTTATACTCTCTATTTCCCAGAACTTATGAATTTCTTCTAATTCGGTAAGTACGACATTACATTGCAGAGTTTTCACATTGCCACTTAAAATCCACCCCAGGCGTGTATTTTGAGCAATAGGTGAATTTTGATAGTCAGATCTGCATATCCCTTCTAGTAAGATCATAGAGTAAACGTCGGCACCGAGGAGCAAGTCCACCGGACGACTTAGATTGAACTCAGGATCTGCTAGAGTTACGTTTTCCAAATACGACCACGATGGTTTGATAAACGAAGAGCTAGGTAAGTTCTTGATTAGGTTTTTCATTATAAGAGCGTTCGTTTCAAAATTAAAGTCGCTATTGAGTGCTAAGCATTTAAGATGAATAGTTCCTTTGCAGTTGCTTTCTTTGATGCCTACACCTGATATTGTACCGTGACATTTCTGACGTGGCAACCCTAAGAGTTGGGCGGCATTTTCTGTTATTAGTGACGTTTGGGAACCCTGATCTAATAGGGCTCTAATTTTGATAAAAGTCCCATCTACTTTTTGAACATAGACCAGGGCTGTTGCTAACAGAATTTCAGGCACGTCACATTGCAGTGACACGTGTGAGTTACTTCGGGCTGCTAGCGGAAGCTCGGGTTTCGGAACGCCGCGGCCGCCGTTTGAGTTCGCCGCAGCGGCAGAATTATCATGTCTCTCAAATGCTAAATGCAATAAGGTGTTATGTGCTTGATTGCACTCCCGACACCTTTTATCAGAAATACATGCCTTTCCATGATGGCAATAAAGGCAATTTTGGCATAATTTATGTTTTGCAACGGTATTACGTTTTAACGATGGCGACATTTCAATAAATTGTTGACAATGAAAAACTCCGTGATCATCAGTTTGGCAAATAGGGCACTTGAAGAATTTTGTGAAGTAAACATTTTTACTCGGTAATGATTGCGAAATCGGCCTTCCACTGGGTGGAAATGGTTGCTTTGGAATATACTTGTTAGTTTTAAGATATTTATTGGGTCCCGAGAATACTTGATAACGATGGCTACTGCGATTAACTGATCCATCTACATGAGTTTCAGGCTTACGGCGTGATGATTCAATCGTCGTGAACTTGTTCTCCAAAAATGATAGAAAATCTTTTAGCGTGGGTATATCTCTCGGGTTATTTAGAGATGTTACGTACTCCTTATGAGTATCAGAGTCTAATTTCTGACACAAAAGATAAATAAGGAGTGGATCCCACGAATCGACATCGATGCCCAAGTTTTTAATAGCATTCAGGCTTTCTGTTATGGCATCGTGGAGTTTCTTGATATGATTGAATGATGATTGCTGTGCTGCGGGTATGCTAAGCATGATATCAAAAAGAGAATTCAATATTAATTTTTTGTTGTCAAATCTATGGGTTAGTATTTCCCAACAAGCAGAGTAGTTATCAGAAGATATTGATAAATGCTGTATTAACTTTTCAGCTTCGCCCTTGACTTTAGACTTGAGAAATTGCATCTTTTGAGCGCCAGAGAGTGATAGGTTGTTATGAATGGTTTCAGTGAATAAATCCTTGAAGGAAGTCCACTGATGATAGCTGCCGTTAAAAGTAGGTATTTCTATTTTAGGCGTTGATTGATCTCGATGTGACATCGAACACATCTTTTGATTGATAGATTTAATAGTGTTATTATAGGTTCGCTCATATTCGCAGAAGGCTGCATCGTAACCTTGATCCCTGCCCGCGAGTTCACTGTCCAGCTCCCAGTGGAGAGAGTCGATAGCTGACCAACGAGCATTTATCACACGTAAAAGATGATCAAACTCCCATTTTTCTGATATAGTGTCTAACGAGATATTACTTATAGTATGTTGAAATGCTTTAAAGTTACTCCCTTGCTTTCTGAGCAACTCGTCTGTTCTACTTGACGTACCTTGATGAGATGTGTATGAAGTTGAAGGCTGCTGCGATACATTCTCAAGCTGCTGCCCTAGTGGCTGAGGGGTAGTGGTTTGGTATTGCTGACCTTGCCCAGTTCCTAACGGCGTGGCCGGTCTAAGAAGGGGTTCCTTAGGAATGTCATAATTTTGGATGACAGTTCTGATGTTACAGAACCTTTCCTTAGTAATTTCATATTGCTTTGACATGAAATATACATGGGATTGGTCACCGAATCCGCACAACTTTAAATGATTAGATTGATATTCCTGCCAGTAAGCATCGAGAGTGTGTAATCTACGTTTAATATAATCAGCAGTCTTCCTATCCGCACCGTCTTTCTTAAAATTGCTATACAGTTGGTCTACAGCTAGGGCAACCTGCTCCTGGTTTGCAAGCAAGTCTGCCATTGATGTCATCTTGGATTGATAGTAAGAGGACAAGCGGCGAGTATGTAATTTGGAAAGATCTTACTTGAGTTTCCCTGGATTCTGGTATTACCGCTTGGTGGGCCGCCGTATCTGCATACAGGTCCCTTGATAGTTGAAAGTTGCAGTAACACTTGATAAACTCCTTGATAGTTCAATGCTAGTTCACCTCACTTGCAACAGAGTCACGTTTCATTTAGTCCACGTATTCACTGGGTTACACGCGAGGTCACTTTTTCGAAGGACCAAAAAAGATGTACGGTTCGCACACCTTTATATGATAGATGATAGAAGATTGGAATGAAAGTCTCTGATAGAACTGATAGAATGTATTGATAAAAGAAGTCTAAAGTCTAAATGATAGAATGATATGAGTACGCGAACGACACGATTGATTGCCGAAGTCACACTGGCTAATTAGCGCAGTATGAAGTAAAATGCTGACGCGACAATGTGTACGCGCTTGCCCGTACAGTAATACAGAACTAAAGTTTTAGATTCCATGTATAAAAATATAAATAAAGAGAGCTCAAATTATGTCTCCCCCACAGTAAATTCAGAAATAGAAACAGAATAGACGGCTATGACTGCGGGCCCTTCAAGAGAGGAGCGTACTCTCTTTTAAAAAGGCATGAAACACATTAGCGATATCTCTGATTTCACGGATGTTCATGGGCGGCGTTGATTACTTTCCATGAGGTGACCCGCTTGCTCATTTGTCTAGCGTAAAACAATACTTTAGTTTTTATAACGTTTCTTTTCTAAGTCTGTGGATGTTTTTCAAACATTCTCGTCAGAATCAACTTTCCTATTCCGGTGGTAGAATCACATTATATTTACTCATTTTTTAGTATATGTTTAATTACATATTTTTAGTTCAATTATATATAATATACATAGTCATACAGGCTGAGTAGAATAGGCCACCCTCACTCTTACCGAGGTGTCGTAAAAGGCGACTAAGGTAAAGCTGCTGGCATGATCATCAGCACCCAGAGAAGGAAAACTCTGCATTTAAGTATATCAAAACACTACCAACCCGTCTTCCAAGCGTGGTGAGAATGGCAATTACCCTAATCATTGAGGAAGGCCCGTGCCCCAGCAGTGGGGACTTAAATGGGCTGACGATGAATGAATAACGATTTGTAAGAGCTGTATATAAGCCTATGCAAATAAAGTACTTTTGAATTTTGAAATTAATATTATCTAAATCATCATCATCAGCCTATCGCAGTCCACTGCTGGACGTAGGCCTCTCCAATTGTTCGCCACTGTGATCTATCCATAGCTTTTCGCATCCAGCTCTTGCCAGCCATCCTGCGCAGATCGTCCTCCCACCTAGCCAGAGGGCGCCCTACATTACGTTTGCCAAGACGCGGTTTCCACTCCAGAACTCGTTTACCCCATCGGTTGTCGGTTCTGCGGCTAATATGGCCAGCCCACTGCCACTTAAGCTTGCTAATCCGGTGAGCAATGTCGATAACTTTGGTTCTCTGCCGGATCACCTCATTTCGGATTCGATCTCGGAGAGAGACGCTGAGCATTGATCGTTCCATAGCCCGCTGAGCGACCTTTATCTTGTGGACCAGCCGTACCGTAAGTGTCCACGTTTCGGCTCTGTATGTCATGACGGGTAGGACGCACTGATTGAAGACTTTCGTCTTTAGGCACTGTGGTATCGACGATATGAAGACACGACGTAGTTTTTCAAATGCTGCCCAACCTAACTGGATTCTCCTATTCATCTCATCCTCGAGGTTGTTTTTACCCAATTGCAAAGTCTGCCCGAGGTATACGTATTTTTGAACAACTTTGAGGACGGCACCGTGAATTGCAATCGGTTCCGGTAGAACATGTTCATTGAACATGACCTTGGTTTTGTCCAAGTTCATCCGTAGGCCGATGCATTTAGAAGAGTCAGCCAGGTCATTCAGCATCTGTTGTAGGTCCTGCAGCGTTTCTGCCATTATGACGATGTCGTCAGCAAATCGCAGGTGATAGATGTATTCGCCATTGATGTTGATGCCACGTCCTCTTCCAGTTCAGCGTCTTGAACATATCCTCCATTGCATTTGTGAACAATTTCGGGGAGATGACGTCCCCTTGTTTCACTCCTCGATGCAATGGTATAGAATTATTATTAGGATTATCTAAATATTTACAAGTGAAAGCTGACTGACTGATCTATCAACGCAATGCCTAAACTATAAGGGCTAGAAAATTTAAATTTTGCACAGGGGTTCCTTTTATAGCGCAGGGGAGTTTTTCGTTAATATGATATTTGAAATTTTATTTGACGTCGTTTCGACGTTTTACCGTTTTTTAAGTTATTTGTCACGAAACGAAGTGAAAGCGGGCCACTAGTTTTATTTAAAAGTGAAACACATTGTTCTTCGTAACACGTAGTTTATTCAAAATAATAAACTTCTCTCGCTCATAATTTACAATCGAAAATATTTAATTTGTAGCGAACTACATTATCGTATATTACAATAATAATTGTTTATGTGCAACATGAAAAGCTTTAGTTCCTTACATCGTATATCTACATTTACTTCATAATCCTTTTTGTTACATGTTTAATACATGAGTAAAATGGTACATGGAGAAAGCTTCTGAGCAATACTAAGATTTTTAATCTTATTGTTTAAATATCAGGTAAATACATCATCGTCGCTACCATCAAGTGTGATTTCGGGGTTACAATCTCTCGGCAAGCACTTGTACTATTTATTACATAACCATGCACAAATGTTGGGGACCAATTTTGTACGCGAAAAATTGAAAAGCCGCTTTTGGCGTGGCGCTACTATTTCACAAAAACATCGATAGCTAAAAAAACTATTTTAATACAATACAAGAGTGCTTAATCTTTTGATCGATTCAATGTGTCAGTTTCTTTGGAATGTTATCAAATACAAAGCGTAGAATCAACTACTGATATCTTCAGTACAACTCTGTTGTATGTTCTTAAGGCAACATGTAGCCAAACTAGCGACACCAATCGATTTAAATTGTTAGCTACTAAACCGGATCTATTTTAAACTACTTCGGAGCGGGAGTCTCTAAGCAAACATTAATACTATTTATTTTATAATTGTGCACCACTTTTTTATCTGTTTTTGCCCTCGATATTTGGATTAACGCCATAAGTTGACGTTTTTGGCAGTAATTCAAATTTCGAGTACAAAAGTTAAGTATAAGTATTAAATTAATAGTAGAAGTGTTTTCCGAGAGGCTGCAGCTTAAGATATCCTATTTAATTGCTAATAATTTAAATCAATGTTCGTCGCTAGTGTGCCCTATCCGTCACTTTGTAAGCCGATTCTGGTTGAATTGGCTTATTTTATTTTAATATACAATTTTAATGAAATATGCTCTAAGAAATCGAATTCTTTCTTAATACATTTGATTAATGTATTAAGAAAGAATTCGATTTCTTAGAGCATGCCTTTAGCATTAAGGCTGGCCTAGTGCTAGGTATTCCTAGCACTTAGTGCAACACTTTTAATTTTAAGACATATAAGGTAATACCCTACCTATTATTATGCAAATAAATCAATTGAATTGAATAAAATAACATAACGACGATACACAAAACACTTGAGCCATATTGAATATTTCTTTCCGTCCTTTACGAAGATTTCTCTCTGTACGTATTTTACACATGTAATTATACAATAATAACCCTTGAGTTACCATTTTGCATAGCAAAAAATATACATAACCATTAAATGCACAGTGTTTACAATTTTTTCTTTACACTATGGCAGT
>JADPWL010001246.1:0-11092 GCA_019059595.1 Marasmia exigua | reverse complement strand
ATTAAGAGAAACGGCACACGATAAAAGTTTGGGGGAACCAAATTAAATTCCCTCAAAAGCAACACCAAGTATCAAAGGGACGTGTATATTTCAGGAATAACATAGTTGTAATAAGTCTAGTTTGGTCGTGTTAAAGTAAAAGGAAGCATAAAAAAAAATCCTAAAGATTTAACCGCTGCTTACTAGCAGCAGTGTAACCGTAATATAATCAGACTTGGATAACGAAAAGCCCAGTTCCAAAATTTTAAAGTGCGGTCTATTACCTAAAATAGTCATTGAACACTACGGCTTATCAAAGTAACGCCGTAAACTCAACAATTTGAAATAGAAACGTTAATAAAAGGACGGTTAAAATCTCTTCGTTGTCGTAATAAACCGAAGAAGTTCCATAACTTGCGAAAAAGTTCTTAATTAACCAATTATGCCAGTCATCAACATCAAAATTTTCTTTTCGTTTAACCAAGTCATATGTTAGTTTTTTGAGTTAGAGGATGAAGAAGGTTGAGGCTTGTCAGCTTTACATTTCGGGCAATCCGAAGCTCTAAAGTCTTTCAAACCACATTTAAAACAGACTAAGAATCTTGGTTTAGTGCAAGAATTCAAAGAATGACCATTTATTCGACATCGAACGCAAAACAAATGCGCCTGAAACTTGGGAGCATTTTCAGATATCGCATGTGCAGAATTTTTATTCTGCGAAGAAAAGTTCGTACGAAAAGGCTTAAAGTTATTAGATTTATGAGAATCATAATTAGGAGTGAAAGAATGTTTAGAGTGAAAAGTATGTGTAACATTAGGTTTAGTGTTCGGTAAAAAGTGTAGAATCGTGTTTAGGTTTATAGGATAATTCAGGAATAAGAGTATTCATTTCAGGTTCTTTAAAATTATTGTCGCGGTCAATACAGCGCTCAAATTGTTGACATACAGAAATTAAAGAGTCAATAGAATCAACTTTATTAAGAGCAACAAAAGAAGTATAACAAGGACGGATGTTACGTAGAAGTATTGCAGTTTCTCCTGCTCAGGTAATTTCTCGCTTAGTCTCGAAACATTTCAAACATTTTCGGAATATAAACCATAATAGACTCAGATTTACCCTGAGTACGAGATTTTATTGCCTGCAGTAGTTTATGGTCATAATCAGAATGGCCAAAGTCCTTAATTAACCAACTCGGAAACGCGATCCCAAGTTAACGAAGGGTCACGACTTAGTTGGAATTTAAACCAACAAGAAGCATCGTCCTCAAAAATGTTGAAGGCCGAGCTTATAAGTATTTGCTTATCAAGTTTGTTCGTAAGTAAAAATTCATCAATTTTCGATAGAAAAGCTCTAGGACAAGTTGTCCCATCAAAAGTAATTTTTTTTTAGCTCATTTAGATAATTTGGTAAGAGAAAATTATGAAAAGGTGGCATACAGTTAGGTTGAGAAATCGGCAAGGGTGAGTCCAAAGAGGTTTGTACCTGTGAAGTCTCAGCTGGTTTTGAAAAAGCGTCAAAACGTTCAGTCAAAAGAGTAAACTTCTTTTTTAAGTCGTCATAGAGTTCTATAAGGTTTGAGTCGCTGTCACTTACATCAGTGTCAATTCTGTCAAGTCGATAAAATAAGTGATTTATATAAGTTTCAATTTTCTTAAATAATTTTCAGATTACCCGATTCGTATCGGTCCAACATCGAAGATAAATATAAGATTGTAGAAGAAGCTTGTGACAAATCGTCACTCAGAGGAACGGGAGAATCAATAATGTCCTCCGTAGGAAAATTACGAGCAATAAAACAATTTGTTTTCTAAGCGATACAAGATTATCCGCAGGAGTTTCGTTCCTAATTATAAGTTCGTATTCAAGTTCCGCCTTATTAAGTAAATTAAAGTTTATAAGACGAGCCATTTCTAAGATATTTGTAATTTTAAAGCAATAAAATATTTACAATAGTTTTTATTTTATTTACTTTATTTTAGTGAGAAAAATAGAGGAAGAATAGGGAAAGAAATATAAGAAGTAAGAGACGTCTAATAGGGAGCAAAAAGGTATGTTATATACAGAAACTCTGTGCAAGTTTATTTTAGAATTTTGAGAACAGGGAGGGATTCTATGAGTTGGGCGCCAAACTGTCGCGTAACAGGAGGGTTACGGAGCTAAAAAGGTAGGAGGGAAGAAGAAAAGATAAAGAAAGAGGGAAGAGGGCTATAATTATAAGAGGGTATGTTACAATGATGCTGGTCATAAAAAAATCTTAATCTAAAACTGTAAAAAACTGACTTAACAACTAGCTATTTACGCCGGTACACTACAACTAAATATATATACAAAGGTAGGAGTTCAAAATGGGCAACCCGTGGTAGGGGGTAACAAGGGTGGAGCACAGCGCAGCGCGCCGGTAGGACAAGCGTCGCAAGAGGCGGGCGGTAGGGCTCCGCCGAGCGCGAGGAGGCGGCAAAATGGGCGCGCGACGCAGTACGCGCACGCCGCAAGCCGGCCGCGGGTAGGCGCGACGCGGATACGCGCACGAATGAAGGTAGACGGCGTACGTAGGTGCAGGGAGTGCAAAACACCACTTCGTGCCGGCACGTTACTCTACGGGTAAACGTATACTGGACACTGTTATAGATTAAACTTGAGGTTCTGAGCTCTTCAGAGTGGTGGTAGAACGGTGGTTCCTGCCCATGTGCGTCCCTTTTATATTGCCCATGCGCAGTCTATTCTACACATTTAAATTTTAAAATTCATTGCAATATAGAGTATATTCTCGAAACATAGTACTAAACTCATAGTTAGATTGACATAGACAATTCGATAGAAAAATAAAAACAGTTAGACAAGCTCAGCTGTCGGACAATGTCAGATAGACAATCTAAATATTTACAACAATAACTTTAAATTTATTTACAGATAAAAATGTACAAGGAACATTAAAATAACACATATAGAGTAATGCTAATACAAAGACATAATCATAAAAAGGATATAAAGCCCTATAGCAAACGGGAAAACGAAGCCTCTACAGTTTTAACACAAAGGTAAATCTTCTTTTGAGTAGTTTTAGTTATGTAGTATAACGAAAGCACCCTGCAGGCTGTGCCGTTACAAAAACAGTAAGTAAGTTATTTAAACAGGAAGTGGACTTATTTTCAAGTTTGGTTGTTGGTACGTGGCAAAAGTCGGAAAACCAATGTATTTAGGCCGTGTGGTTTCCCCGGAGAGTAAATAGGCCGCTCTCACTCGTACCGAGGGTCGTAAAAGGGACTAAGGTAAAGCTGCTGGCTGATATCAGCATCATAAGAGGAAAAATCTGCATTTAATATTCCAAAACCCTCGCCGACCCGTCTGCCAAGCGTGGAGAGTATATCAATATTACCCCTCATGTGTTAGGGGAGGCCCGTACCCAGCAGTGGGACTTAAATGGACTGATGATGATGATGATGAATGCTGTTTAGGACATTTTCCATTGTATTGGGAAAATACGCTTAGAATATATAAATAAATAAATTTATCCCTTTTTATACATTGGTTGACCAGTGTCAATTTCGTCACGAGTGTTCCGTGGTAAACAGATCGTTGAAGAAGGGATTTCCTAGGACCTGTCTTAAATATCTCTAAGGGCGGAGTTCTTCTCCAAAATCTGTAAGATAACGGACCAGTTTACGAAAACGTAGGTGAAAGTAAGTTTAAACATTAACCAAACCGTACTATCACCACAAAAAATTGGGTGACCCAGCTTAAAACAACGAATACATAATATTTAAACTCGGTTATTCTACAAATATTTAAAATCCGGCTTAAACCAGCAAGCAGTTTTTCATATTTTCAACACAATTTGGTTACATTTCATGTTTGTAGAGGATAAAGTATAATTCCCTTGAATTGAAAATACGCAAACGTACACCTGTGCGAGATAAATGAATGGGATCAGAAATGGCGGCGCATCTATTTCACTTCTCGCTCGCACACATATTTGCGTCTATACTCGCACTCGTGGGGTGCGTGCAGTGCTCGAGCCATCTAGATAAAGACGACCAATACTCAACGGCTATGTATTACGGCCACCTTTCAGTGCTTGTTTGCCTTCTTCCCATTTTCAATTTAAAACAAAAGTCCTAAGTTAAGAGATGTTAAACTACCTTCACCGGTACAGTTAGCGTAAACGTCAGTTAAGCAATAGTGACTACTGCTTTTTTCTGGTGAACATGAATAACCGTGACTCAGCTGTTAAAGAACAGTTATAGTTGCTTGAAAACTTGGTGAACTCCGCCCTTAGTCCGGTTTTGATCCGGCCCTATCCGGTCATAGGACTTGGCTGGCTTTGGAGCCATCTTTGGAATAATTTTGTTGATACCCTCTTTTCAATATGTATGAGTCGCAGCTGGATTGAGAAAGCACAATGGTGCACAACAGCACTGCCTCATCAGACATCAATCGTATCCCTGATTTGTTCGCGGCCCACTTTTCCTCAGTCTATGAGAAAAGTAATACCATTGCCGGTAATGATACCCAGAACTTAACATCACGCCATGCTGAAGCCTTGACGTAATTGGGTCTGCGCAGTTCACCACTTCCCAAGTTCAAAGAAATTGGAGAAACTCGATACTACAAAAAGGTGGTAGGTCCAGATAATATACATCCACTCCTATTGACTAACTGTGCGAGTAATCTGGCGCTACCTTTAACAATGCTGGTATAACCGATCTGTGAAAACGGGTACGTTCCCTGACAACATGGAAACAGGCTAGAGTAGTGCCTATTTACAAATCTGGCAAAAAGGAGTGTGTAACCAACTATCGGCCTATATCCATCCTCTCAGCAATGGCCAAAGTGTTCGAGTCATTAGTGCATCCTGTATTGTATAGACACATCCATGGATGCATTTCTACTGATCAACATGGGCTTCATGGCGAAACGATCAACTAACACTAACTTAATGCTCTTCACAGCTGAGCTGATGGATGCAGTTGATCAGGGGCTACAAGTGGATGCAGTTTATACTGACTTTTCTAAGGCATTCGACAAAGTCAACCATATAATACTTTTGGAGAAGTTGACCACAATTCGGGGTTGTGGGCGATTTGCTGGATTGGTGTAAGTCCTACCTTACGAGCCGTCCATCAAGGGTTCTTGTCGATGGCTAAGCATTCCGATCCTTTTGTTGCACATTCAGGCGTGCCCCAGGGTTCAATTCTGGGTCCACTATTTTTCAACGTTTTCATTAACGACATTTGTAAGAATATAAATTATAGTAATATTTATCTCTTCGCTGATGACCTGAAATTAACGAAGATAGTTTTCTTGTGCTACTGACTCAGCAAAATTACAGGAGGATCTTGATGGGCTCCAGAGTTGGTGCAGGGATAATAAGATGTTCCTAAATACCAAGAAATGTCACCATATAAAGTTCACCAGGAAGCGCAATAGGGTCATGTCTGAATACACAATAGCAAACGAAAGCCTGGAAGAAGTCTCAGTCATAAGGGATCTGGGTGTTTTAATGGATGCTCGCCTACGATTTACGGTCCATATTGATAAAAATCATAAATGATGCAATAAATCGCTTGGTTTTATAATAAGGAGCACCAAAGATTTAAAAATCCACACTCCGTCATCCTGCTTTACAATTACCTACGTGCGAAGTAAACTGGAGTATTGCAGTACGGTTTGGTGTCCAAGCTACAACGTGCACATTAATAGACTGGAGAGAGTGCAGAAGAAAATGTTACGCAGCCTTTCATACCGCTTCAGACCTCCTAGAAACATCAAATCTTACATTGATCGACTTAAGCATTTTAAGATGGAATCCCTTTCTGGTTCGACGTACCTACATGGACATGTCTTCTTACACAAAGTGTTAAACAACCATGTTGACAGCCGAAGTTACTCAAAGAACTTGATTTTAATATGCCAACCCGTTTACCTCGACACCCGTGTGGTTTGTTCAAAAAACAAACTCTATAGAACTAACTTAGGCCGCAGCTCACCCTTGTTCCGCGTGTCTCGTCTGTATAAACGATCTAACAAAGAAATTGCCAGAACTTGACATAAACTTTCAGAGTCTCCCTAAATTCATACATACCTTGAAATTAAACGTACCTCAACCAGCAATGTAACAATTACTCCGAAATCCATTATTTTTGTATTTAAAATTATTCATTTCTGACATTGTTTTTAATTCCATGCATTTATCATACAAAATTCATATGACATTATTATATTCCCATTATTTTTTTTTTAACTTATGCAAGATGTGGTTATCTGTAATTGTAAGTGCAGTTAAAATTATTAATTCTATGTCACTGTAATAATAATTATGTATTGCTGTTTCTTATGTTGATAATCCAATAAATAATAAATAAACCAGAGTGTTATTGATTTGTCTAGATTCACGCTCAAATAACTTGTCCGTTTGTTTTTTTATGTGATAGGGGGGAATGAGAATGGAAAGACCCAAAAAAGTTTGACTTGACGTTGTAAAAGGTGACATGTGCTATAACCTCACTAATATCCTCCAACTCCAACCGATAACGGCTACGGCGTCCAATCTCAACGATCAGCCACGTACGCAGGATATATTTTAGTGCTCAAGTATGTGAGCAAATACAAGTGCTCTCCCTATTCTCTTACCCTCATATTCCGATGGGACACCAGCGAACACGACCCGAGAGGAATTGGGTGCAGGACCAACGGCTTAACGTGCTTTTCGAGGCACCGTTGGCACGGGTACAAGACCGTCAACTTCCAGGCTCCGAGCTGACACTAAGAAATGTAAAATTTGTAACCTCACTTTAATGAATGGGAAAGACTGAACAGTCTTTCCCATTCTAGAACTAAGTGGAGGAGATACATCAGGAAAGAGAACCCCCTGCTCAAAGTCAAAGTCAAAAGATTATTTTTTTGCGTAGGCTTGTACACAGCTTTTACAAATCATCATATTAACATCTTTTTTAAACTAGATGATATTTGTGATAGGTGGCAGATGAGCAGACGGATCACCTGATAGTAAGCGCTTGCCGCCGCCCGTAGACACCCGCGACAAAGGGGGGTTTAAAGATTGGCAGCGCACTAATTGTGACTAGTGCGCTGCCAACCTTTGAACCACCCTTTCCCCTCACTAACGCAGCGAAACACAGCACAGTGCTGCTTCACGCCAGTTTTCTGTGAGGCTGTGGTATTACTCTGGTCGAGCCGGTCCATTCAAGCCGAAGCGTGGCTCTCTCACGGTCAGCATAATCATAATTTACATTTAATTCTCGTATGTATATGTCGATACATTTTTATGTCTGTATTTATGTATGTATTTTTTTTTTATCGCATTATGTTTATTTATTTCTTATTACATTTTTATAATAAGAAATAAATAAACATGATGCGATTCTACCACCAACTCGGAAAGTCGGCTCCGAAGCGCCAGCTTCGAAGGAAACCAGGACTTAACGGTAAGATCATGATGATGATGATGACGAGGTGATTAACGAGCAGTCGGAACATCTGATAGTAAGCAATTGCTGCCACCCATGAACACCCGTGGAGTCACAAACACAAGCAATACCAGTGGAGTCGCAAGTGCTCTACCAATCTTTAAATTGCCCATCCCGTCTATTGGGCCTTCAGTAACCTTCGTCACTCGGCAAGAGACAGTGAGCCAATTTATTCAATCACTAGTGGTCCGCCCTCACTTCGTTTCGTAATATTTGTTCCGGTTTATACCGATAGATGGCACCAGGGGATGATTACATCGCGCAAGCGCTTCGTGCTTCGGCATGAATGGGCGGGATCGAACGGAGTGATATCACGGCCTCACAGAAAACTGGCGTGAAGCAGCAAAAATTTGTACCTAAGTTTTTAGAAATAGGCTATTTGACCAAATACTGAAAACTATCCTAGGGTATTCATTTGTTTATAAAGGGCCCTAAAAAAATACTTTTCTACGTTTTTATTTTAGATATTATAATAAAAAACGAAAATGAAAATGCAATATTCGAATATGCCGCAAAAACGCGTCTTTTAGCAATATGGCGGCCAGTGACGTAGATTGTCCATAAATAAACATTGAGCTTGTTGGTGTTTCAGTGTTTCTTTCAAATAGTTTTAAAGACTATTTTTTGTTTATTTCTTCCTATGAAGGAAAGGCAATCAACCATAGGCAG
The DNA here is from genome assembly GCA_019059595.1 of Marasmia exigua. NCBI lineage: Eukaryota > Metazoa > Arthropoda > Insecta > Lepidoptera > Crambidae > Marasmia > Marasmia exigua. The sequence goes on along the minus strand of JADPWL010001246.1, from coordinate 2,959 downwards.
TAGACTTACGCGTAATCTACGTCACGGGCCGTTTTTAGTCACGTGACCCCTGTTTAAAAAATAATATTTTTAGAAGACGAATTTTGATGAAATAATGTAATATTTTTATCTCGCGTTATTACAAATCGCTCCACAAAAGTTATATTAACACTGATGTTATAAAAGAAATACAATGTATATTTTTATCACTGTCAAATAGCCTATTCTTAATGTTAGCCCGGAGTCTGGAAGTTGACGGTCGTGTAGCCCCGTGCCTCGGGAAGCACGTCAAGGTTGATTAGGCACCCGATCCCTTCGGTCGTGTCACGGTGGTGTCCCATCGGAATACGACGGTATTGGAATCCAGAGTGCACTTGTGTTTGCGCACACACTTGAACACTATTACATATATTTTATAGATATTTCTTTCCTCTACCCAAAGGTTGTCTGGAAGAAATCGCTACAAGTGATAAAACCGCCTTATTGTACTGTCTGTTGCTGTTGTTGTATCATGCTTGTATTTTATTTTTGTGAAATAAAGAATATCTATCTGTCTATATATCCTGCGTATGTAGCTTATCGTTATGATCGGCCTCCGTAGCCATAATTGGTTGGAGGATATTAATACTTAGTTCTACGGTACTTACTATTCAATTCTAGGACTAAAGGCTCTGGTTAGTTGCTGCTACATACGAACGTAGAGGATCTGTAACAAAATAAAGATATCATTATTAATCACTCTCATAATTAGTAGGTAAATCATCATCATCATCATCATCATCATCGGCCCATTTAAGTCCCCACTGCTGGGGCACGGGCCTCCCTCAATCACATGAGGGGTAATTGCCATACTCACTACGCTTGGCAGACGGGTTGGCGAGGGTTTTGATATAAATGCAGAGTTTTCCTTCTCTGGGTGCCAGCAGCTTTACCTTAGTCGCCTATTACGACACCTCGGTAAGAGTGAGGGTGGCCTATTCTACTCTGCCGGGGACCACACGGCGAGTTGGTAAATAAATAATGTATATTTATAAGCACAACATTACTTGTACCTACCTAGGTTTTATTGCTAGACAAACTCACTAAATTAAGCGGAAAGAAGTTCATGGGCGGCGTTTATTACTTTCCATCAGGTAACCCGCTTCATCGTTTGTCGTCTCTAGCATGAAAAAGAAGACTCCAAGCTGTCAGTGTAGTATTTGTTTCTTTAATTAAACAAGTAATCAAATATTTAAACAAAAATAAATAATTAAATATTTCACAACATACATTGATCTAACTCCAAGATAGGTAGCTCAAGCACCTGTGTTACGGATATCAGAATCAACAGTGGGATTACAAATATATACATATAATACTTTTCTTTTGTAAATACATACTTTTAATACATAGGAAATACCCAGACGAATACAAACAAACGTGTTCATGCACACAAATGTTTGTATTGTGTGGGGATCGAACCGCAACCATTGGACCAAAGGCAGCGTTCACTACCACTGTTCCTAACGGGTCGTCAAATTTGTTTGCGTACTTACAGCTAATCTGGTAAGTTCATATAACATAGAAACCCTTCAGGTATTGCAAATTGTAAATGAAATTAACATCGACTGCCAGGAGTCTTTGGCTCGACGGTAACAATTACTTTCCTTTAACCTGACTATTTTGAACAACTTAACTATCTAATTTAATGCTACGTCTGTGGCAAACTAGGTTGCTGTTCACCTGATGGTAAGAACACAACAGCCTACGGCCGTCTGCAACTCCAGAGGACTTTCGTAGATGTCGCCGACCCTTTAAAAACCTTAACACTCCTCTTTTGAAGAAATCATAACTATGGTTTTGGGAAACCTCTGAGAGACTGATTTCACGCCAAAAGTGACGGCTTTTGCCGGGATTCTATTTTTGCATGGTTATTTAATAATAGTATAGTGTTTGCCCGAGAGGTTTGTACCCCGAAATTGTAAAATAGTCCGATTTAGTATACTGTTTACTATACAGTACAGCAGCTAAAACTTAAAATCGATATTGGCGTCGCTAAGTCTGTGCCCTGACCGTCGCCTAATAAAAACCTTAAGTTAGAAAGTTACTTAAAGAAAACAATCAATAAATAAAACTAGCTATTTAATGTTTTAGTTCACTTTTCTTGTAGCGCCTTTGAGTCGAACCGGAAAAAAAAAATGGATGGATCCATGTTGTCCCGATGTATGATGCCTGTAGATGGCCGTCGCCCGCGAGGCAGGCCGAAAAAAAGAGATGCGTGTCGACCTGGACCCAATACCTCTCATAAACTGGCGAACACTGGCAATGAGATAAGGAGCAGTGGAGGACATAATGAGAGGCCTTTTGGCAGCAGTGGGGACATTTGGCTAGAAAAAAAATTGGCTACTTTATTCCACTAATCGATACAGCCATTATGAGAATATTTTTTTCACAAAAAAACCTTACGCTTGTATTTGTAGTGATAAGTGTTATGGCAATAAAATTTATAACTGTATTCCCATCATATAAAAACCCAAGATAAAACTTGTCCTCCTCCCTAAGAGACTTAAAACAATATTTAATTAGAAAGCTTTTTATTAATTTTAAAAGAATTGTTCCTAAGATAATAAGTGCCAAATTAAGTCTTAAAATGTATATTTAATTAATGTGGTTTTTTTTTAATTTAATTTGATTTATTTATTGTTAATAATGATTTAATAAATGCATGCTTTAATGTTATTGATTGCTTCCAATGGTATATATTTTTTTTAAATTTAAAAAAAATTGCTTGTATTTACATAATTAAAATACTAGTTAATTATTTTTTTAAGAAAGCTCGCCTGCTCTCTAACCTTTGCGGTGACCTACGGGGCGTCACATGTTCTGTCCCATGTTATATTGTAAGGACCGTTATACCATGTGATATGCAAATAAAGAAAAAATATGAAATATGTGTATCTCTTATCCAAACCATTAAAAACGAGTCAAAGCATTTTCAAAC
>JADPWL010001245.1:0-11007 GCA_019059595.1 Marasmia exigua | reverse complement strand
GACCTGCTTCACGCTGTAAAAATCAGTAGCAACTGATTAAATTAATCAGTCTGAGCAATCAAATCTTATTATAAAGTTGTAATAAGGAAAATATTTTTTTTCTTATCTGGTAACACTGAGCATTTTAATAAATCGTTTGTATTTTTAGTTTATAAAACACAACATACTATGAAATATTGAAGGCTTTCATGTGAAAAGTGATGTTATTACTCTTCTTATGCTTGTCCGAATCATTGTGACAAAATTTAACCGCACAAATCGTCATAGTAAATTAATTTTCGTGAGATGCGTTTGATAGGCATTGACATGGACGACTGCGGAGCGGTCCGGGTGTTTGGAGCCGTACGGCTCCATTTGAGTTGTTTCAAATGGTGGGTGCAGACTAGGTTTCTAGTCTTGTTATTATTCTAGGGATACAATAATGAACTACATATAAAGTGATCTGTGAATAATGAATAAAAATAATTTTCTTTCCAAACAGATATGAACAGAAAATACAAGCATATTATAATACTCTTTTGATACAAGCACAATAAATAATATTGACAGCACAGACCAAGAAAAAAGAAAGTGACAGTGTACTGACTGACAGACACAGATAACTATGTCACAGACCAAGAAAATGACTATACCTTTGTATAAAGCTAACTATTCGTTGTGTGCGCGATGACAGCGCCCCTAGTGGCCGCAACTATTCAGGACTTGTCATCTGTCCAAATCATGTCAACTAGATAAGATATCTTTGTAATATTGATTTTCGACTAGTTTTTCAACGAAATTGAAAAAAATAGTGTAAAAAGTGAGTATGTATATTATACCTAGCGATTTTCTTCCTCGTGAAAAATATGGATATTATAATACCCCGTACGTATTTGAATCGATTAAGCATAAAATACATTTCCAACCTCAAACTGAGCAAAAAGGGGAAAAAATAGTATTAGCACAGCATGTGAGAGAAGTAGAAGAGCTTAGAACGAACGGGAAAAGCTTCTTAATAAGAGCTCTGATCATAAGACAAACGTCTGTGACACAAACTCCCTACAAAACATCATTAAATGTGAGTACACACCTACCTACACATCAAGTTATAGAAATAGATCATTTAAGTTAGCTTCATGTCAGCTTACTTATATTAATTATTTTATTGTTTATTTTAATTCCAGATAAATGATGAACGTGTTATAAATATCTGCTTGGCATCCTTTATCGGCCATCATAGTAAATTCCCTTTCATTTACTTTAGTAACTGTTTTGATTGGTAACTGATTCTGTTCGTATTTTCCAATAAATTGTTGATCCGGATAGCAGTGACCTGAGAATGGGCAATTTTCTTACACCAATAAATTGACGGGAATATTGTTGGAATATAGCTAGGGCTCGCCTCTGCGTCTGACTTTTTGCCTTCAATAAAATGTTCACTGCATATTGTATCATGACAACCCAGAATTAATTGACATTTCTGCCACGTTACGATCGATTTGCCATTCCCCACCACCCATTTCGCACCAACCGAATACCTACTCGAAACTGGAATTCAAGACCAAAATAACTACGACATATACGTCACTGTCAAATCTATCAATGTCACTTATATCATTGTCAAATCTTGTTTTAAGGTTTTGCCAACTTTTTTGTTGTATGCTTCTTTTCTTACTATAGGCTGGCACAATTCATGATAAAGATTTTCTCAAAAAATAGAAACTTAATTACAAACTTTATTTTCAACCCAAAAACTAACATTGACATAATTTTAATGTAAAGAAGTTAAACAAATTGAATTACCTACCCTTGAACACCCAAGAAAGTGTGTCATATTATTAAGAATCTGAGTCGGTCACTTAAATAATAAAGTATTCCACCTATCCAGTAATTAAGTAGTTCGTCCAGTTTTGCATATGTTTTAGATTTAAGGCGTTACTAAGCGAAATAACTCGTAAGGAAAAATGTCTAGTGATATTTTGACAAAGTGGGTAGTCCACAGTCGAAGTCAGTCAAAGTCTCAGTCACTCAATAAAACATTGGAGTTTAGCGTTTTATCGACCTACGGATTCTGCTGAGATTACTCTTAACGAAATCGCAGGACAACTGACTCAACACACAATGTCAGGGTAAAAAACGATGTAATTCAAAGATTCTTATATTAATATCACATTGCGGCACCTCATTGCACGTAGCAATAACATGTAAGTTCAAATGTTGTACCAAATGTTATTAACACCTGAAGTGACACAAGCTCAATGCCAGCTTTTCTTCCAAACATTACGGATGATAAAGTTTTTATTAAAGCGTCTTGTATTTATTTAAAAATAAGTTAATAAAATTACTTCTTTAAATTATAGAAAAAATTACCAATAAATAAATTATGTCAGCGTATGTTTTTAGAAAATTGTTATGTTTCGGGTAGTTCGGTGGTAGTGATTCGAGCGTACATCTGGCACCCCTTTATAGTCTACTAGCGGCCGCCCGCGACTTCGTCCGCGTGGAAAAGTAACTTTTAACCCCCCTTTCAACCCCTTACAACCCCCTTTTCGGAATAAAAAGTAGCCTATGTTCTTTCTCAGGGTCTAGATTATCTGTATACCAAATTTCATTTAAATCCGTTGAGTAGTTTTGGCGTGAAAGAGTAGCAGACAGACAGACAGACAGACAGACAGACAGACAGAGTTACTTTCGGATTTATAATATTAGTAAGGATTAAAAAAGGGTAGACATTGGAAATGGGGTAGTAAACAAAATCTGGCTTTTAGTAAGGTAAAACAATTTTTGTGTAGTGCCAAGGCCTTAACACATTTCGAATAGAGTCCGTGCTAACGGTAGATGCAAGCGTGCAGGGTCTCGGCGCGGTACTGGCGCAGCGTGCGCCCGGGGCGGGCGAGGCGACGGAGCGAGTCGTCGCATACGCGTCGCGCGCGCTTACCGCGCCCGAGTTGAGTTATAGCCAAATTGACAAAGAGGCTTTAGCGACCGTTTTTGCGGTGGAGAAATTTCACAATTCTTTGTATGGTAGGAAATTCATACTACGAACTGATCACAAGCCCCTCGTGAGCATTTTCGGTCTTAACATTGGCATACCAAACGCAGTGGCTAGTAGATTGCAACGCTGGGCGATTAAATTATCAGCTTATGACTTTACGATTGAGTACGTGAGAACAGATAAAAATACGGCCGATGTACTTTCGCGCTTAATTAAATCACAAAAAAGTGAAGTAGAATCTTCAGAAGTACACCTGCCAGAGCAGACATATTTACATTTTTCTACGGAAGCTTTGTTACTAGATTACAATACATTAAAAAAAGAAACCGGCCGGGATCCAATTTTATCTCGAGTTTTAAGTTTTATATTAGACGGTTGGCCGACGGATGTAAAACTTAAAGAATTAAAGCCATATTATAACAGACGACAAGAATTGTATGCAGAACTGGGCTACATTATGTGGGGCCATCGGGTGGTCATACCGTCTGCTTGTAGAAGTAAAGTTATCGCGGAGCTTCACGATTCTCATATGGGTAGGGTAAAAACAAAATCACTGGCCCGGAGTTACGTGTGGTGGCCTGGCTTAGACGAAGTCGTGGAGGCGGCATGCCGGGCGTGCGGCGTGTGCGCGGCGGTGGCCGACGCGCCGCCGGCGCCGGCGCCGCGCTCGTGGCTCTGGCCGCAGCGCCCGTGGTCGAGGCTCCATCTAGATTTTTTAGGCCCCATTGGTGGTTCCACTTACTTAGTCGTAGTAGATGCATGTTCGAAATGGATAGAAATAATTAAGATGAAAACAACTACAGCAGGTGCAGTTATAGCTGTTCTTAGGGATCTCTGGTCGAGGTTCGGGTTGCCTAGACAGATAGTTAGCGATAACGGACCACCATTTACGAGTGCGGAATTTCAAGAATTTTTAACGCATAATGGTATCGAACATCTTTTTTCCGCTCCGTATCACCCGGCTTCTAATGGGGCGGCTGAAAGTGCGGTAAAAATCTGCAAAAGGGTTATTAAAAAGTATAGCGTAGCTACTTTGGGAGTGGGTAGTGTTAGTACTGTGAGGGTTGGTTGGTAGGTAGCCAAAACACTTTATGGAGATATATTTTCGTATATTGTCTCAAATTAACACAAGATAATAATTATTTATATCGGAGCAACAACTTAACATGGACGCGGTTGGTTAGCGATAGATTGAGGTAGGTGTGGGGGGAGAGGAACTCCCGTACCAATCAAACCAGTATTGGCCTGCGGGCGTTTACGGAACTAACATAACAGAAAATAAGTGCTAGCGGTACCTAACCGGCAGCAAGGCATTGCGCTTAGGGCGCGATAGGGGGCGCTGTCTCGCTATATACTCCCCCTCCAGAGGATGAAAGCGTCCTCGCTCATTCGCTGGCCATACATTATCATTGTTACATACATTTACAGAAACACTACTTTGGTTAGACACATTATGACATTCATTATTTGAATCCACATTAGAATTGTAATTTCTATTCGTTACATAAAGATTAGGCGAGTACATACATTCCTCCCTATCAGACACATTATTGCATTTATCATTTAAATCCACATTAGAATTGTAATTTACATCGGTTACATAAAGATTAGGCGAGTACATACATTCCTCCCTATCTGACACATTATTACATTTATTCTCATTTAAGTTACGACGGGGACGGCCACGTTTCCGCACCGGAACTACAGGTTGAGGTAGGGTCGAATCGCGACCCAGGTAAGGTGTTAACTGTTTAATGTGATACTTCCCTAAGTACCTACTGGAGTCCTGTGCGGGTGCTATGATATAAGTTGTAGGGCTTACCTTTTTAGTAACCACGTATGGTCCATCTCTTTTTGGTACGAACTTCGATGTCAGGTCCTTTCCTTTGTTGCTAAGTACATGCGAATTCAATAATACCAAGTCACCTGCAACAAAACTTTGTCCTACGCGACGTGACTGATCACCATAGTCCTTTCTTTTATCCTGCTGACTTTCGACCTTCTCGCGAACTGCAGCTAGCGTATTGAGAAAACGTTTTAGGTATGGTGTTATCTGTGGAACGAAATTTTCTTTCTCCAAAACCAAACGAGGATCATTTCTTACTTCTAAAGGCGATCTCAGCTCTCTGGCAAACATCAAGTACGCTGGCGAAACTCCTGTAGTTTGACAGCGTGCAGAATTTAACGAAAAACGTATAGACGGTAAGTATATAGGCCAAGAATTATGTTTATTACCTACTAATTGTGATAACTGTACTTTTAAATCTCTATTCTTTCTTTCCGCAGGGTTCCCCTCAGGATGATACAGCGGTAACAATTCCTGCTTCACATCTAACACGAACATACACTGTTGCATTACAGCTGAAATAAATTGTACACCATTATCTGAAATAATGCGACGCGGTAGACCAAAACGTAGAAAATATTCCTCTATGAGTGTACGCGCGCACGCCTCAGCTGTCGCTTCTCGAAGCGGATATAACTCGACCCATCTAGTTGCGGTGTCCTCGACCAATAAAATCCATTTTTCATCCTTATCACCTGGAGGTAAGGGTCCGAATAAATCTATAGCAATAACCTCATTTCTCTGATTCAGGATCGGCGTCTGCAACAACCCTGGTGGCTTGTCGTTGGCAGCCTTGTAGCGCTGACACGATGTACACGTTCTGACATACTCGACAATGGCACGACGCATCCCTGGAAAATAAAACTTTTGAGCAACTCTTTGATATGTCCTCTCGATCCCTTGGTGACCTGCCAGAGGAGAGTCATGACATTCTTTTAATACTTCTTCTCTTTGATCCACAGGTATAACTAATTGCGGTTCTTCTGTATCCGCATCCGGATTATAGCGATAGAGCACTCCTTGCTCCATAATATAACCTCTTCCCGTCCAACGATGAACATCAATTTCCTCTTCACTTTCCAGATTCCTAATTATCTTAGCAAGTTCAGGGTCTGCAAGCTGACCTGATCTTAACTCGGAGGGTCTCTTCGCAGGTAAGTCAATCGTTACTGAACATATCCCACATGCATCTGCGGAGTTCTCATCGCAGTTGGGACGGCTCAGGGTATCTGCTATTATATTTACCTTCCCTGGTGTATACTCATAATGCAAATCAAATGCTTGTAATTTCAGTGCCCATCTTACCAATCTGCCTGATGGTGATTTTACAGTCATTAGCCACTTCAACGGCTGGTGGTCGGTACCTACGACAACCCTATGACCATCAATATAAGAACGAAAACGTTCCACAGCCCAGACTATGGCTAAGGCTTCCCTCTCTGTTGTTGAATAATTTCTTTCTGCTTGATTGAGCAATCGGCTCGCATATTCAATAGGCCTTTCATCATTACCTTCTCCTTGTAGAAGTACTGCACCCAGAGCGTAGTTACTGGCATCAGTTCTGAGCACAAACGGTTTGGTGTAGTCAGGTTGGATGAGGATGGGTGGTGACGTCAGCAACCTTTTTAGCTCCTCGAAGGCTTGATCTTGCTCTGTCTCCCATCTCCATGGCTCATGTTTCCTAGTCAACTTTGACAGTGGTTCTGAAATTTTAGAAAATCCAGGTATAAACTTCCTAAACCAAGAAGCAGTCTGTAAGAAGGTTCTTAGATGTTTAAGTGATGACGGCTTCTTCATATCTAATACAGCTTTCACTTTTTCTTCATCAGGTGATATACCATCTTTAGATATCACGTGACCTAAATATTTGACAGTGTCTCGTGCAAAAACACACTTATCCCGATTCACCCTTAATTTAAATTCGTGCAGTCTTTCAAATACAGCGTGCAAATCCTTTATGTGGCATTCCATATCAGCCGATATTATGCAAAGATCATCCAAAAAAGCTAAAATAGTAATATTCTGCAACTTCGGGCATGAGCAAAGACGATCAATTAAACGCTGAAATGTAGCTGGTCCATTCTTTAACCCAAATGGCATGCGTTTGAAGCGATAAGTGCCTGACGGTGTCGAGAAGGCAGTCTTATCTTTATCACGGTTAACGGCAACTTGCCAGTACCCAGATTTTAAGTCTAAAGTACTCATAACACAACCCTGTTTTGTCCTTTGTAACAGCTCATCAATCTTCGGCATTGGATAAGTATCTGTTTTAGTAATACTGTTCAACTTACGGTAATCGACGCAAAAACGAAAACTTCCATCACGTTTAGGCACTAATAGTGCTGGTGCTGACCATGCTGACTCACACTCCTCAATGATATCCTCAGCAAGCATCTTCTCTACCTCGCGCTGCATAACCTCTGCGCGCGCTGGTGTCATGCGGTACGGCGGAACAGCAACTGGCGCGTGTTCGCCGGTATCAATGAAATGCTCTGCATACTGCGTGGCTTCACCAGTCTCTCGGAACACATCACTGAAAGAGTTTATTAAATCATTAAGTGACATACTATCATTATCACAGTTTTTTGGTGTTGACTGTACCTCATTATAACCTTGTTCTAAATCCTCATAAAACAACCTGTACTTCCGGTGCTTCGTGTCCGAAAAGTACCATAATGATTTACCAAAATCAAAAACTAATTTGGCTTTGTTCAAAAAATCTATCCCTAATAAAGATTGATTGTTACAAGCATCTGGAAAAACAATAAATTCAGTTTCAATTATTTTATGTAACATTTTCACATTCACTGAGGTAACTAAAACCTCCATTTTCCTAGATAAACCATCTGCAAGCTTCACATCTCTAATTTGCTTATCAAAACATTGACCACTTTTTATTAAATAATTATACATTGATTGGCTAGCTACACAGCCTTTAGCGGCTGAATCCACTAATGCAATACCTTTCCCACCTAATATTTCGATATTTAATATTGGTCTCTTATTACCATTAGTGTAACCCCTATTGTTACATACAGTTGACTCCCCCTGCATATTAACATTGGTGGTCTCACACGCATAAAACTTATTGTACTTATAACTACTACAATTTGGACATCTTGCTCTTATTATTCCTATTTCACCACAGCCATAACAATACAAATTTTTACTTTCCTTTTTGTCTGTTTTCAGGGATCCATGATGCGGCGGTGGCGGCAAATGCGGCGACCCACCCAGCGGCGGCGCACGCGACCTCGGCGGCGGCGGTCCATATGACTGCGACGTACGCGACTGTGGCGGCGGTGGCGGCAATGGCCCACCCGACGGCGGCACCCAGTGCGACGAACCTTGCGGCTGCGATACCCGCATCGGCGGTGGCGCGGCAGACTGTCCCGGCGGTGGCACTGCGGACGACCCACGAAACTGCGCGGAGAATGGCCCACGCGACTGTGCACCCGGCGACTGCAAGCGCTCCTGCATCGCATCTTCTATGCTTCGAGCCTTCCTTATAAGATCTTCAAAACAAGACAATGTGTCCCTTTCTATTCTTTTTCTTATACGGACGTCTAACAACCCAAACGTCATATCCAATTGTACCTTCTGTGAGATGTCGTTTTCTGGTAATTTAGCAAATAAAGCGCGTACTTGTGCGACAAATAACTCTGTGTTTAACTTTCCTTGCTGCATACTATATAATTCTTTATATATTTGAAACGGTGCTCTTCGTTCCCCAAATGCGCTCCTCAGGCGATCTATTGCTTCGCTCCATGTTTTCGTATATTGTTTTATACCTTGCCACCAAGTTGCGGCGGAATGTGATAATAATAATGAAAGTCCTCTCAGTGCGTTTTCGTCGGAAACGTTGGCGGCAGTTTTAAAAATTTCGACTGCATCGATAAAATTCTCGACAGACTCGTTCTGCGAGCCACTAAACCTTGCACTACAAGTAATAAAATTAGCACCAACCGGGGCGGCGGCCCTGTCTGTCGGACAGCCTCGTACTCCTCATAGTAAGCGACGGCTCCGTTTGTACCTGATGCATTACTGGTGTAGATGATCGTACTTCTTGTAATAGAATTTGACAAAATTCCTGCTTGTGATTGCTGCAACTGTCCCATCAGTGCGGGCGAAATGTTCCTGGAGTCATCAAGATGGACGCGCCCGCGCTGCTTCCTGTGGCACCTTCGGTTGCTGTTTCAGTCGCGGCGTCTTCATTGACCAACATCCCTCGGCGTTAATTTCGGCCGGAGATTATAGTTTCATTGAGGTTTGCCTCCCTCGGCAACGAACTTCGGCTCCTGGTTCTTGGCATTTTCCTAATAATTTCGGTTTTCCAAACCCAAAATGGCGGCAGACCTTCGCGTCCACACCACTCACTAACACACGTTGGGCGATCACTTATAGCGTAGCTACTTGGGAGTGGGTAGTGTTAGTACTGTGAGGGTTGGTTGGTAGGTAGCCAAAACACTTTATGGAGATATATTTCGTATATTGTCTCAAATTAACACAAGATAATAATTATTTATATCGGAGCAACAACTTAAACATGGACGCGGTTGGTTAGCGATAGATTGAGGTAGGTGTGGGGGGGAGAGGAACTCCCGTACCAATCAAACCAGTATTGGCCTGCGGGCGTTTACGGAACTAACATAACAGAAAATAAGTGCTAGCGGTACCTAACCGGCAGCAAGGCATTGCGCTTAGGGCGCGATAGGGGGCGCTGTCTCGCTATAAAAGGCTTTTAAACAAAACTTAGATGTATCTACGGCACTTAATAGATTTCTTTTAGCATATAGAAATACGGAACACAGCACTACAGGGGACAGTCCCTGCGCAAATTTTACAAGGCCGTAGTCCTCCGCAGAGATTTCCGAGGTAGCATCGCAACAGACGCGCAGTGCGCGAGCCGCTGGCGGGGAACAGCGCACGGTTCGAGCCTGGCGCGGCGGTTTGTACCTCGAGTAATAGGGCTCGATAAAATGCGGGCATGGACTGTAATTAAGCGATTAGGCAGTACGTACTGTATTAAATCAATTTTTTGGAACCGAAATCCCAGGACACATTGACCAACTGAATTGGAGTTAACAAACAATCAAATGGTACACAATAACTTCCTGGCCATAAGTAAATTAAAAACTATAATTGAATAAACAGTCAAAAGTCTCTCCGCATAAGCAACGACCAGTGGGAGGCATCAAAAATGACGAGCGGGGTGTCAGAGCGACCGCCCCAACAACCTAATAACCTCAGCGACAGCCAGGAACGCATGTTATTGATTTACAGACTGCCACCCCCCGTGTGAGCCCAATGTGTCGTAGGAAGTGAGAACAGACCGACCGCGGGGGACCGTCCCATGACGAATGTAACTCCAGCCCTTTATGGGTTTGAAGAATTTACTAAGTAAATTGTAAGTCTTAATCATTGTGGCTAGATAACGGTATGATGCAAGGTATAGTAGTCGTAAGTTTTATGGTAGGCCTTTTGATTGGTTATTGTCCGTCTCGTTGTACTCGTAGCTTGTAAGTCGTTTCAAAATAATGTTTTAAACTTTAGACTTTGAGTTAATAGGGTGGAGGTTGTTATGTTTTCGGGTAGTTTAAGCTACGAGCGCTGCGTCGCACGCCTCGCAGTTATATAAACTACGTGCGATAACTGACGTCTTTTTGATTTACAAAAATAAGTATATACATTGTACGATCATTTTATTGCAGTGGCAACATTGTAGTACCATTTTTTTGGTCTTGAATTACAGTTTCGGGTATAGTCAGTGTTTGCCAAGCTATCCGGCGCCGCCCGGCAGTGCTTATGTCTGGCGCTGATGAAGCTAAATGGGAGAACATCTATTAAATACCTATTTGAAGCCAATATTCTTTCTCGCTCCGTAGGGCACCCTTAAGGGTGTCCCTACAACTATAATTCATACTCGGACATTGGACAGATTCGAAGGACGATTATACTGTATTTTGTGGTAGGATAAGGCACCTAGTAGGTTACTTTATGTATTTGTATAAGAAAACATATTTTTTATAATTTACGTTAATTAATCGTTTAAACTATCGTATGTAAGTTAAGATTACCCTGTAAAAATAACGTAAGAGGAGATAATGAAATAAAATAAGGAAGACAAGTTTAAATAAACATGGACACATTTCAATTTTTAACTGTCCATATTGGTTTTTTTTATAGG
>JADPWL010001241.1:0-11498 GCA_019059595.1 Marasmia exigua | reverse complement strand
AACGCCGGGGCCACGAATAAGTTGCACGGCAGCAACTGGCTCTTTACTTCTTCCCTCTAATTGATGTGAAAGTTCACAATACGATGATTTTATATTCTTGATCTCCGATTGCACCACGAGGAGGTCTTTTAGTAGTTTGGATACGTTCCAGGTGATCGAAGGTCACCGGAGGCAGTTTCTCCAAATCGCGGGCGACAAACACTGGCATAGCATCACTGTCTACGACCTTGAACAAACTGATGATATCCGTTACATCGCGATTTTCTTGCCTTGCCCTTTTCGTGCTTTTTTCCGATATTCGCTAGGCAAAGATTCAAACAGCAACGACTTTGCTTCATTAATTTGTTCACTACTGAACGAGGACACACAAATCTTTATTAAACTGTCTTCAGTTATGATTGAAATCTTGTTTTGCACATAGGACAAAAGCTCGTTAATTACAATATTACAACTAGCGCATTTCACTGTTGCTGACATTTTCGTAAACAAACGCGGACGTCTCGACACCGGAATTACGCCCGCTAGCGATCGCTGCGCGCGCGCGACTGTAAGGTATATGGTATGTAAGCAGGCGATGTAAAGTAATCAAATTTTAAGAAATACCTACTTTATTGTTAAAAATGATTGGTCATAATAGTGCATACATAATTATTTCCAATAACTTAATTATAATATATTTCTAAGGAATGATAACCATTTGCTGTAACGGAACGTAATCAAATTTTTGTGATAACTAGTGCTGTGTATGCATCAATCCATTCAACGCTAAAATAAATAAATATCGATGATATTCATAGCCTTGGTTTGGTAGGTGCATTGTTGAAGAAATTGAAATACAAACATGAACATCTGCAGTTCGCGCGAAACGTAACAACCACGCGCTATCCGTACTTATCTGATAATATATAATATATAGTACAACGGGTAGGCCAATACAGCAGAGTTGGATGGAACTCTACTACTGCTACTCTCGGCTCCGTTCGGGTTCCGGGACAAAGTATACGTACAAGTACAACCAATTATTTTTTTAGTTTTAGTGAAATTACTGTATTTAGAGTCGAATGTTGCTACGAATTTTCTATGAGCGAACGGTTTTTTTGAGTGATATTGAATCAAGTTCGTCAGGGTACAAAGTTAGGAACTCATCTGTGCAATTTGTTGATTACGTCGCGTAGTGTAAATCATGCGGCAGTGTTTTAAATGTTCTAATGTTAAGTGATGAGTTTAGAGGATAAAGTCCAATGTGGATTGATAAATAGTGACTCCATTGGTAATGTATTGGCCTTAAAGTTATGGGAACTCGTGATAAACACTTGGAATTAAGAGTCAAATGTAACTCTTGTGGTCATTGATTGAATTAAGTATAAAAAGTTAAGCTTGGTAAGTACATACCTACCAATTTAACTTACTTTTCTTGCTACTTTTAACTTCTACTACCTATGATAATATTATTTTTAAAAAGTGATAGTCTGTAATTTAAAATTTAATAGTATTTTTCCAATAAAATGTATGCTATGCTATGATGATAAATTTTCATTTGAATAATGCTTTTATCGATAAATTGCCAGCTTCTCTGATAGCAAAATAACAAACTCTACTCGTACTTTTTTCAAACAACTTTTTTCATTCTGTCCTGAATTTCTGACTGACTTGTTCTGATCGTTGTTTAGGTATTATATGCAATTTGATTGACTTTCCTATATTTTGTTGATTTTTTTGATAGTTTTGTTTGAGATGAAGTGAGGAGCTGGGTGTTCACAATGGACTTTGGAAGGACAAACAAATCGAGCTTTTTAATGTGTTACTCTTTTACTATGTACAGAAAAATAAACTTTGCTTTTCAATTACAGAAAGACCTATTCTCTAACCAAACCTCAAATTGAACTGAATGATGAAACAAAAAATGGATTACACAGTGTTTACTCTTTTGAATGTACCATGTGTGGAATGCTCTGGAAGCGAGCTAGTGAAAAGGATGGTCACATAAATAAAGCCCTAGTTTGGGGTGCTGTGACAAGTGGCAGCTACTATGCACAAGTAGCCCAGATGACTGCGCTTATGGATATACCAACTTTATCACCGAATAAGTTTCACTCAATTGAAAAAGAATTGGGATCTGTGTGGCAACAACACTTGACAGAGGAGATAATAAAAGCTGGAGCCGAAGAAAGAGCCATCGCCATTGTAAAGGGACACATGTCCCCTGATGGGGTGCTATATATCACTGTCTGAAAAGATCATATGGGCATAACTTTAACTCGTCTTCTGGGATGGTAAGTTTAACTTTGTTATAATCACTTGTTTGTTATACATTTATCATTGTTATTTAATTTTTGCAAGCAAACCTTTAATCCCACTGAAAATGTGTCTCAGACATAAGGACGGTACAAAGTCCAATTATTACTTACTGTATTATTACTTACTTACTAATTTCTTACCAATTCGGGAGTTCAAAGTAATAATAGAATGTGTTATAAAACACACACCCCTTTATTACAAAACATGTCTAAAGTTAGGCTTGGTTTAAAATGGATGCTGTCACTTTCATTTGAAAGCTATATAAAAGTGACAGCGTCAATTTTAAACCTTGTAGACCATTATTGTAATAAAGGGGACAGATGTTTGGTAACAATATTTAATAACAAATTGAAATAATATAAATTTATTGTTACAAACATTCTTACATTATTTATTTCTTTTTACAGATACTTCAGTCCACTTCGGATAGAATGCATAGCATTCAAGCTTGGTGATTTTCAAGAAACACTCAAAGTTACTTTAGAAGCATTTTATTGTATATAAATTGATGTAAATATTTTTTATTAATTATTAAAAATTGACTTGATACTACCTCCTACCTACCTACACCAACTAATTTGTACACCTCGTCATACAGTTAACTAGTTTTTGGAATATTTACTTTTGTTTGTAACATATGACGGGAACTTCACGAATGATCATGCTCCCCAAATGTCCCTGAGGTTGTGGTGCTATGTGGCTGGTCATAACATTCACTCTGCTATAGTTGAGTGAAGTGATGGCTGAAACATATGTCATACTTGAACAGGTGCCACCTTTGGGGACTGGTCTGCTTTGGTTTAAATCATATTTAGCTTATTATTTTGTTGTTGCATTATTAGCTGTTTGACTTGGTATAAGGTATACTTTGTATATAATGTGTAATAAAACATTGTATAAAAATATGGCGTTTAAAGAGTAACTGGTGAGTTTCTTGCTGGACCTTCTCGTCCAGAAACAACTTTCCGATCCGGTGGTAGAATCGCATTATTATGTATTTATATTTTAATATATTTTTATGTATCGGCATATTTATGTAATCACATGTAAATTATACATACTAATGAGATGGTTTTAAAGGATTCAAATATAGATTTTATTATATTGATTGTTTTTAATTAACATTCCTAAGGACTTATACCACTCCACTTCTTCTGCACGAACCTACCTACATGAAGTTATTAGAAGTCGCCCACCTACGCACACCTAGCCTACTCTATTAGGTCTACAGACGCTATGTGGCAAAAAATCGTCCCGAAACGAAGTGAGGGCGGACCGTTAGTTGCATAATAAACCGCACTTCAATTTCGAAGTCCAGTGTGTGTTAAGTTATCTACTAGATTTACCATCGCTACCTATCCGTAGTCCATTCGATAGATCTGAAGAAGAAATTCACATATTCCGTAATTCCTATCCACATCATATTTTTAGTGTTAAGCGCGCCATCTATTGCCAGCGAGGAATAACAGCTATCCGATAAAAAACATGCTTCAGCTTTGTATGTGTGTGTGGGGACGATACGTACGTACACAAGTTGATATTAATTTAGCAACGATGCAGGAATATAACGATTCTGGTTTAGTTGTTAATTGTTGAAATACATCAAAAAATCGCAGTTATTACGTAGATGTCGCGAATCACTCTACACTTAAAATTACTGTCCTGTAGAAGTCATAATTATTTATTTTCTCGATTCACTGACAACAGAGCCATCTCTTAGCAATCGTTTAGCAGGATTGCGTGAGCTTCCACCTTAATGAATAATTAAAGAAGACACAAAACCTTTTCGAACTCGGATTTAGTCGCGAATTAAAGGAACATCAACCTCATGACACTCCAAGTACGTCTTCTACCAGCCACAAGATGGAAGTAGACCCAGTAGAGGTTCCTTGCGAGCCTTTTGAACAGATTGGCCAGGATCAAGAAACACCTACGTTAGTCAGTGCAGAGGAAGGTGAGGCCGAGACAGGGGTCATACATCAAAACGTAGTTCATCTAGGGGTGGAATACCAGTATGACATTGGCTTATGGCAAAATATTACCAACGAAATGCAAGATTTTTGGTGTACTAGAGACCCTAACGAATGTCAACACTTTGATTGTAATTTTTCTGCTTCGGCCCGACAGTACGACGACAGTAAAAGATTTTTTTCTCAGTCTATGTTTTTCGGAAACACATCAGTGGTGGTAAAATCAAACGGGAGTGGCTCATGTATTCTCCGTCTACTGGAAAAGTATACTGTTTTCCATGTATCCTTTTTGGTGAAGCACAAAACCGATCACAATTTCAAACTGGATTTTCTGATTGGAAAAATGCGTTGCACCGAATCCAATCGCATGAGAATAATGCAACTCACCGAGTATGTGTACAGACACTCATAAGTAGACGACGCATTCACGGACGAATCGACACTTCTTTAGAGATTACATTTAATAAAGAAAAAGAATATTGGAAAAAAGTTTTAGAAAGAATAGTCTCTGTGATAAAATTTTTATCATCCCGTGGATTAGCATTTCGTGGTGACAATGAAATTCTCGGTTCTCAACATAATGGCAATTATTTGGGAATTTTAGAGTTAATCGCAGAGTACGATCCTTTTCTTAGTTCGCATTTAGCAAAATATGGTAATGAAGGCAAAGGAAAACAATCGTATTTATCTGCAACGATTTGTGAGGAACTTATACAAATACAAATACAAATCTTTTATTTGTAAAACATAGGTGGATTGATACAGGTGTTAAAATGTTTTTGTAAGTGTAGCACTATGTCTTGCCCTTTGTAGGCGTACAAATATAGGTATAGGTAGGTAGGTAAATAATTATTTATAATTAATTTTGATTCTGATCAGATTAAATTTTTATACAGATTTCAATTAACTTATTGAAATATTGGGAAATAAGGTTTTAAAATATATTGTTAATGAAATTATTGAAGCCAAATACTTCTCAATAAGTGTCGATTCGACACCTGATATATCACACACTGATCAGTTGACTGTAGTGCTGAGATATGTTACGTCGAATGGAGAAGTGGCTGAACGTTTTCTTAAATTTCTTCTCATACAGAACCACAAAGGGGAAGAACTAGCCACCGAAATATTAAATTTTTTAAGCCAACATAATATTGATGTAAGAAATTTGAGAGGTCAGTCTTATGATAATGCGTCGAATATGTCTGGTCGTTACAATGGTCTCCAAGCGCATATAAAGAAAATAAATCACCTCGCACACTACGTTCCCTGTGCAGCGCACTCACTGAATTTGGTTGGAGTACGTGCAGCGGAAAGCTGCGTTGGAGCAATCTCATTCTTCGGATTTGTACAGGCAATATACAACTTTTTTTCGGCATCAACTCATCGCTGGGCAATTATGCTCGAAAATCTTGAAAAACGTGATGAACGTAAGCATAAATTCGTCATTGGTTCTGAAAAGTGTATCCGATACAAGATGGTGTGCAAGGGCCGATGCTACTAAAGCTTTGGCAACTGGTTACAACAGTTTTCAGAAAGCTTTGCAGTCTATTGCTAGCGATGAGACTCAGACATCACAAGCGATTCACGAAGCTAAATGTCTATTGAATGACTTAAGAAAAAAAGAAAATGCTGTAATGGCCGTATTCTGGGCTGCCATACTAGATCGGATCAATGGTGTCAGCATATCTTTACAAAAGAAAACAATTGAACTACGAACGGCAGTCGATCTTTTAAAATCGCTTTTAGATTTTTTAATTTCACAGAGAGATTTATTTGACGACTACGAGACTAAGGCAAATGAGAAAACGGATACTCAATACAGTGATGAGAATCAGCGTGAGCGAAAAAGGAAAAGGCATCACGATGACGGATCAGCAGAAGAAGTTGTGCTCAGAGGAAAAGAGAAGTTAAAAGTTGATACATATTTGCCAGTACTAGACATGTTATTTACAGAACTGTCGCGGCGCCTAGAAGCTTACCGGGAAATAAATGATCTGTTTGGGTTTCTAACAGATTTCTCGACAAAATCGGACGCTGAAATTAGACAGGCTTGTACAAAATTTAAGGATCATTATTTCGAGGACATTGAGCCTGAGTTTATAGACGAAATGGTGCAGTATAAATACTTCATCTTACAATTAGATGACGCCGGACAAAAAAATATGCCAGCCGAGGAGTCTTACAAACTGATTATTGGTAACATGGCACAGTCAACTTTCCCGAATGTAATGACAGCTTTGCAAATATATAGAAGTCTAATGATTACAAATGCCACTGGTGAACGAAACTTTTCCAAATTGAAATTAATTAAAAACTGTCTTCGTTCAACGATGTCTCAAAACCGTTTAAATTCATTGGCTATAATGGCAATTGAAAATGACGTGTTGGAGAAGATTACCTTTCAGGATATCTTGAACGATTTTGTATCAAAAAAAGTTAGAAGAGTTAATATTTAAGCTATGTATGTTTTTTTTAAATGCATAAATAAACATTCTGTTCATTTGATTCAACATTTTTATTGAATAATATGATGATATACCCAGGTTAGTAAAAAACGGTGTAATTTTGAATTTTGTTGTGTTAACGTAAAAATTAGAAGAGGGTAGGGGGCCCTGGATGAGCATTGCCTAGGGGCCCCGACAGGCATAACCCGGCCCTGAGCGTGTACGCAGACCAAGAAATCTATAGCTAGTAAATTATTTCTCATTGAGTGAGTATAATACATTTCCAATAGTTTATTGTTTTAAACTTTCATGGTCGTCACTAACATTAGAATAGTTATTTATGGGATTTATATTATGTACCTTATTTTTGAGTCTCCAATATTTCGGCACTGTTGCAAGCGCCATGGTCACGGAGTAACTGAAGTTTTTGCAGATATTGCGGGAAGTGCAAACCTTCAAGAAAAGAGCGTATTCCTTTTTAAAAGGTCGGCAGCGCACTTGTGACTCCTCTGGTGTTGCAGGTGTCCATGGGCGGCGGTATTCGCTTACCATCAGGTGATCCGTCTTCTCATATGCCCCCTATCCCATAAAAAAAATCCGTGCTGAATTAATGGAAACCCAAAAATAAGGTACAATCATGGTAGAATAGATATCCCGTAACTAACTATTCTAATGACTCCAATTATTTAACTGGGTTTTTGGGGGACAGCGCGTACGCAGTCCCCACTACCAAAAATAACGCGTCCGAGTTATCCACATTAGGGATAATCGCAAGGGTCAACCCCATCGCAGTGCAATGAGGGGGCCTCGCCCTGGGGGAACCGCCTTCCTGATCACGGTGTCCCCTACGCCAGGTAAGTATGAGTTCTCCAGCGCGCCCGAGGAGGGTCATCGTTAGGAAAAAAATCTCATCATCGCGATGTTGCTTTTACACAGTCGCTATAAGCGACAACGCCATCTGTTGGAGCCCCGTATTAGACTAAACCGGCTCTGCAAAATGGCAAAAGCTCTAGGATCAGTGGTTCTCAAAATAGGCGGCAACGCCCCTTTGTGGTTGTTCTCTCTCTTTGCGTGTAGTATATTGTGGTTTAATTGTATTTCATTATTGAGTTTTCGAACAATACCGAACCTGATGATTTTAACTACAAGGTAGTTAAAATCATCAGGTTTATCCTTCACTTTTGTTTTACATACATCAATTTGACAGGGTATAGGAAAAAAATTAAACAGGTTCCAATTCGAAAACCGTTTCGAAGCATTTGTATTTTATAACATATTTTAATATTTTTTTAATTTAAAACTACTAGATCAAGGATATTTTCAATAAAATAGCGTTGACCTTCATTTGACCCTAGATACGCTAGCTATTCAGACAGGTTGTACTCAGAAAGGTGACAAAATGTCTCAGTGACTTATTCACCCGGACCAAGTAACAGATGGCGCTAGTTTGACGTTCTTTGCAGAGTGACACCAAAACTAAGACTTTACCGTTATGTTACCAGATAGTGATTTAAAATTAAAAGGCATTTTTAGAAGTATGTTATTTTTTCTTACAAAATATTTCCCGTAAATTGGGGAAAATGACACATGGGAACACTAAGCGTATTTATGAAGTCACAAATACGCTTCGAATTCAAAATGCTTGAAAATTAATTAAAAAATAACTACCTACTATTTCACAAAAATATTTAAATTTGTTACTTAAAATGGTAAAATAGTAAAATGTCAAAACCATACTTAAAAATTTGTTACCATAGCCCATTATAATAAAAAGTACCTACCCTTTTTATCTTTATGTGACTGATTTATTGCAATGTTTAAAAATAGTTGTCGTCGGCTGAGGCCGCGTGCCTCGTTCTTTTGGCATCCGCAGAATACCACTGGTTTAGCGTGGCATAATGTGAGTCACGCTCAACCGTATACTGAGCGGAGACCATTTTGGTACCTATTATGTAATTACGTAGTTAATAAGTTTATATTTTGTTCTGTAAAAACTAAAAAATGTTGATACGATTATGTAATTATTGGTTCCAAATAAACATTTCTTCTTTCTTTCTTTCTTTTTGATACAAATCAAATCTTTTCTAAAAATATTGTTACATCTTACATTTAAAATTAGGTAGGTATCTAACCTGTATCAAATTTATGCCATTGCTGCTATTGCATGAAAACAAAAAAATATAATTATATTAATAATTAAAATCAAATTATACATCCTTATAGAGCGGTAGAGGTTTGAGAACCTCTGCTGTAGATAGCGCCACCTATAGCCAGCTTTCGTAACTAACGTTTTATCATGATCCGGGATGACGCGGTTTATACATGAGCTCGGTCTGCTCGAAGCAATAAATGAACTGAACAGAAATAGTGTTTACTACTTAGACATTTTCTAAAATGTTCGTTTCAACCAATTTTATATCTTGGCTATGGCTTTCGCCATTTTAGCATCCAGCTTCATGCATCATCTCAACCACAACAGTCAGTCCCAATGGGCTTGCAAAAGTCCGGATAATGAGCTCAGCAAGCTCGAGGCCCGCTCTCACGCACACGCCCCACCCACGGAGCGAATGACCCCACGACGACGAGCTTTTGCCATGCGGAGCCGGTTTAGTCTAGTATGCGGCTCCAAGATGGCGTTGTCGCTTATAGCGACTGTGTAAAAGCAACATCGCGATGACGAGATTTTTTTCCCAACAATGACCCTCGTCGGGCGCGCTGGCGAACTCATACTTACCTGGCGTAGGGGACACCGTGATCAGGAAGGCGGTTCCCCCAGGGCGAGGCCCCCTCATTGCACTGCGATGGGGTTGACCCTTGCGATTATCCCTAATGTGGATAACTCGGACGCGTAATTTTTGGTAGTGGGGACTGCGTACGCGCTGTCCCCCCAGGAAATCTTTATTATATCATCTGTAAAATAAGGTGCTGATGGATCAATTTATCTCTACAATGAATTTAGTGAGTTGTCCTTACTTAGTTTACAGAGAATTTGTGTGTAAAATGGTTTATAATCAAAGTGGTTGTTAATCTTACTAGACCGGCAAAGCATTTGCATTCAAAATGCCCATGGCACAATATATTGGGTTGAACCACGCTGAGAAATTAGTCTGTAATGGCTAATCTTGGAATTCTTGGACGGAAAGTGGTGGAGAGAAGAACAACAATTATAACTTGATAATCTCTTATCCTTCAATTCAATTTATACCTACATAGCAAAACAAAATCGTTTTTACATTTTGCGCCGTATATTTACAATTTATAAGTAAAAAAATATTACTATATATTATAATGTCAAATTATATGGGATAAGTAATTGGTTTATGAAGACAACTGGAACAAAATTGCAGAATGTTTAGTTTATCCTTGGTTAAAGCTCTTTGGTCTATAGTAGTGCCTTTCGAAAATTCGAAATATACCGTGGTTTTACAAAGGCAAAACGAAAATATTGTGCAATGGACAACATTTCAAAATTGCTAAGCTCTGAAACAAAAAATACCAATTCTTTGTTTACTTTTCCGCTGCTCGAATATATATTTATTCATTTTTTATATTGCTTATTTACTGAGAAAAAAATTAAAAACTAAAAAACGTAAGATGACGTCATCGGACGGCAGAATGTAAAATATCTCTTTGCTTAGCACATTATAGTTTTAAATTTACGTAATGCCAAACTCATGACATGTAACTGTCAAAAAAAAAGACAACTTGTCAACGTTGAATGTATGAATGACGTTGACAATGTTGACACTAGTATTATTTACCTTTGACAGTAGTACCTTTTTTTTATTAAAACAATGATAAGCAAAGGAATATCGCTGTATTCAGCAGTCCGATGACGTATTGGCGCTTACGTCTATTTAGAATAAAAAGAATTGCAACTATTATTTTATACAGAAAATGGTCAAATTTGAAAAAAGAAAAAATATGGGTCGTTCATTTTATGTCTATTTCATATAAAAAAAACAATATGGACATTGTTAAAAATTTGAAATGTGTGTCCATTCGGCCAGTTTTTAGTTACACAAAAATGGGCAATAAATAACTTGGTAATACCATATAAATGGTATAAGATGACCATGTTATTATTTTCCTGTTCTATTCACCACACTCCCACCATTCTCAAAGATTTAGCCACGGCAGATCAATTTACATTAAATCTATAGATAAGTAGACGTGTCCAGGCTGATATAAAAATTATGAGACTGACCGGCATCCTCTTCGACCCTCGCGCGGCTATCGCCGCTGATACGTCGCGCGCCCACCACGACTCCACCTGCACATCAAACAGTCTGTAGATAGAGACGAGCCGAATCTACCATAGGGCACGGACTGGATGCTTAGGCACGCCGCCTGAACGCACCATAGACAGGAGAAGTTCGCCATGCAAAGAGCCCCGCTCGATGGCAGACGACCATAGGCCCATAGCCTGGTAAGGTTAGTTATGTAGCGCTTCAGGGTCGAGAATCTACCTATAGCCATTCAGTATCTGAAGTGTGACAATAGGACAGTTCAAAACGTTTCGTATCACTTGATCCAACTTTCAAAAAATAAAAATATTAAGTTGTAAAAGTCTAACTTTTGTGTTCTCATTTTTCAAAATAAAAAAAGTATAATAATCTTAATTAACTGAACAATAACCGAATGACATTGAGGTGAATCTAATTTTCGAGTACAAAAAACGGACCCACATTTGAAAGGTTATTTAATAAATATATAAGTGTTTTGAGAGGTTGTAACCCCGAAATTGTTTAAAATTGATTCCGGTTTTAGTAGCTAAAAAATA
>JADPWL010001239.1:0-13219 GCA_019059595.1 Marasmia exigua | reverse complement strand
TCCTCGCTGGCAATAGATGGCGCGCTTAACACTAAAAAATATAACTTCATGTAGGTAGGTTCGTGCAGAAGAAGTGGAGTGGTATAAGTCCTTAGGAATGTTAATTAAAAAACAATCAATATAATAAAATCTATATTTGAATCCTTTAAAACCATTTCATTAGTATGTATAATTTACATGTGATTACATAAATATGCCGATACATAAAATATATTAAAATATAAATACAAATAATGCGATTCTACCACCGGATCGGAAAGTTGTTTCTGGACGAGAAGGTCCAGCAAGAAACTCACCAGTTACTCTTTAAACGCCATATTTTTATACAATGTTTTATTACACATTATACAAAGTATACCTTATACCAAGTCATACAGCTAATAATGCAACACAAAATAATAAGCTAAATATGATTTAAACCAAAGCAGACCAGTCCCCAAAGGTGGCACCTGTTCAAGTATGACATATGTTTCAGCCATCACTTCACTCAACTATAGCAGAGTGAATGTTATGACCAGCCACATAGCACCACAACCTCAGGGACATTTGGGGAGCATGATCATTCGTGAAGTTCCCGTCATATGTTACAAACAAAAGTAAATATTCCAAAACTAGTTAACTGTATGACGAGGTGTACAAATTAGTTGGTGTAGGTAGGTAGGAGGTAGTATCAAGTCAATTTTTAATAATTAATAAAAAATATCTACATCAATTTATATACAATAAAATGCTTCTAAAGTAACTTTGAGTGTTTCTTGAAAATCACCATGCTTGAATGCTATGCATTCTATCCCAAGTGGACTGAAGTATCTGTAAAAAGAAATAAATAATGTAAGAATGTTTGTAACAATAAATTTATATTATTTCAATTTGTTATTAAATATTGTTACCAAACATCTGTCCCCTTTATTACAAAAATGGTCTACAAGGTTTAAAAATGACGCTGTCACTTTTATATAGCTTTCAAATGAAAGTGACAGCATCTATTTTAAACCAAGCCTAACTTTAGACCATGGTTTGTAATAAAGGGGTGTGTGTTTTATAACACATTCTATTATTACTTTGAACTGTCGAATTGGTAAGAATTTTTTTTAAAGTAATAATACGGGTACACACGGAGTTACCCTTATTGGACTTTGTACCGTCCTTATGTCTGAGACACATTTTCAGTGGGATTAAAGTTTTACTTGCAAAAATTAATAACAATGATAAATGTATAACAAACAAGTGATTATAACAAAGTTAAACTTACCATCCCAGAAGATGAGTTAAAGTTATGCCCATATGATCTTTTCAGACAGTGATATATAGCACCCCATCAGGGGACATGTGTCCCTTTACAATGGCGATGGCTCTTTCTTCGGCTCCAGCTTTTATTATCTCCTGTTGTTGCCATGTGTGGCAGCAACACTTGATTCTGATCAATTCTTTTTCAATTGAGTGAAACTTATTCGGTGATAAAGTTGGTATATCCATAAGCGCAGTCATCTGGGCTACTTGTGCATAGTAGCTGCCACTTGTCACAGCACCCCAAACTAGGGCTTTATTTATGTGACCATCCTTTTCACTAGCTTGCTTCCAGAGCATTCCACACATGGTACATTCAAAAGAGTAAACACTGTGTAATCCATTTTTTGTTTCATCATTCAGTTCAATATGAGGTTTGGTTAGAGAATAGGTCTTTCTGTAATTGAAAAGCAAAGGTTATTGTTCTGTACATAGTAAAAGAGTAACACATTAAAAAGCTCGATTTGTTTGTCCTTCCAAAGTCCATTGTGAACACCCAGCTCCTCACTTCATCTCAAACAAAAACTATCAAAAAAATCAGCAAAATATAGGAAAGTCAATCAAATTGCATATAATACCTAAACAACGATCAGAACAAGTCAGTCAGAAATTCAGACAGAATGAAAAAAAGTTGTTTGAAAAAGTACGAGTAGAGTTGTTTATTTTGCTATCAGAGAAGCTGGCAATTTATCGATAAAAGCATTATTCAAATGAAAATTTATCATCATAGCATAGCATACATTTTATTGGAAAAATACTATTAAATTTTAAATTACAGACTATCACTTTTTAAAAATAATATTATCATAGGTAGTAGAAGTTAAAAGTAGCAAGAAAAGTAAGTTAAATTGGTAGGTATGTACTTACCAAGCTTAACTTTTTATACTTAATTCAATCAATGACCACAAGAGTTACATTTGACTCTTAATTCCAAGTGTTTATCACGAGTTCCCATAACTTTAAGGCCAATACATTACCAATGGAGTCACTATTTATCAATCCACATTGGACTTTATCCTCTAAACTCATCACTTAACATTAGAACATTTAAAACACTGCCGCTTGATTAACACTACGCGACGTAAACAACAAATTGCACAGATGAGTTCCTAACTTTGTACCCTGACGAACTTGATTCAATATCACTCAAAAAAACCGTTCGCTCATAGAAAATTCGTAGCAACATTCGACTCTAATTAAAGTAATTTCACTAAAACTAAAAAAATAATTGGTTGTACTTGTACGTATACTTTTGTCCCGGAACCCGAACGGAGCCGAGAGTAGCAGTAGTAGAGTTCCATCCAACTCTGCTGTATTGGCCTACCCGTTGTACTATATATTATATATTATCAGATAAGTACGGATAGCGCGTGGCTGTTACGTTTCGCGCGAACTGCAGATGTTCATGTTTGTATTTCAATTTCTTCAACAATGCACCTACCAAACCAAGGCTATGAATATCATCGATATTTATTTATTTTAGCGTTGAATGGATTGATGCATACACAGCACTAGTTATCACAAAAAATTAGATTACGTTCCGTTACAGCAAATGGTTTATCATTCCTTAGAAATATATTATAATTAAGTTATTGGAAATAATTATGCATGCACTATTATGACCAATCATTTGTAACAATAAAGTAGGTATTTCTTAAAATTTGATTACTTTACAGTTGAATTTTTTAGTTGAAAAGTTTTGGAAATAAGCGGTAGGTACATTTTGTAAAGCGTAAACAGGATCGCACTTCGGACGATGCCGCGATGCTAGATTGAGTCATAGTTGCCAGGTACGATTTTGTATTTGTCCCCAAATTCCTGTCCATAAATATACAGACTAGTTTTCTGGCCCCAGTCTCACGGCGATTTTAGACAGCCAATACCAAGCTAAACTCTGTTTTTTTACTATGCAGACTAAAACTGACAGAGATGGCAATGTGTTATCCCAGTACATTTTTGCTCATTTTGACATATCAATTGTATTTCGTACCTGGATGCGTATATAAATTGCATGTTCGTTTCATGTACACTCACTTCACAATATTTCTCCTATGGAACCAATGAAAAAAAAGGAAATTAAAAAAAAGAAAGACTAAAATTTACCAAGAATTTCAGGAAAAGTACCTTCTGGCAACCCAGTAAAGGAACAATCTAAAAACCCGAAATAATTTCAAGTTGAAGAAATTGGTGCTATAGAAATATGGCAACGACGCGTAAGAGCGGCAACGTCGCTAACACAATAATGCCATGCCTCGATGGCGCAGCGGGTAGACGGTCGCACTTAAAAGCCTCTATTATTTCTTATCAATGTAAAGTCAAAGTGTGTGACCTTTTTTGCATTTTGTGTTTTATTATAGCAATAAAAAAATACAATTTTTAATATATTATGAATATAAATTAACAAATCGCTAAAATATCATGCATATTTTTATTGCAGTTCAGCGCCATCTGTTCGATAGCCAGTTCGTTTAGCTAAGCAAACATAGCCTACCATCTAGGAAATTTAACTAGATTCGTATAGATGTCGCCGTTTTTACGAGAGATTGCATTCGTTTCAAGCACACACACATTCAAGCGATTTCGCAAATTGCTACGTTTTTTAAAATCGAAATTATACTTTGTTTATGTTTTAAACTTGAAAGATTATACCATTCGCGTAAATAGACACACATATATAATTTTTTAAAAGACATTTTAACCATATTCAAGCTTCTGCCTGTAAGTATTCCTGTAAAACAAGTTTGTATAGGAAACGGACCACCTTAATTTATTTATTAAATAACCATGCATGGTTTCGATCCCCGCACAGAACAAACATTTGTGTGCATGAACATATCTGTTTGTATTGGTCTGGGCGTTATCTGTATTATAAGTATGTATTTACAAAAGAAAAGTATATGTATATTTTTGTAATTATACTGTTGATTCTGATATCCGTAACACAGGTGTTTGAGCTACCTATCTCGGAGTCAGATCAATGTATGTGATGTTGTAAAATATTTATTTATTATTATTTATGCACAATTGTTGGATCCAACGCGTCCGCGAAAAATTGGTTCACGCCCAAAGCGGCCACTTTTGGTGTGAATCAATTTTTCGCAAAACAAAAACGGACTCAACATTGGTGCATGGTTATTTCATAAATAGATTAAGTGTTTGCCGAGAGGTTGTAACTCCGAAATTGTTTTTAAAATAGATCCGGTTTAGTAGCTAAAAATTTAAATAGATTGGCGTCGTTAGTGTGCTCTACCCGTCCTCTTAGTCATAGTCATAGTTTTTATTGCTTTCATGTTGTTCACAATTGATCTTAAACTAATTACAAGTTCTGAACATGAATCCCGCAGGGGCACTGCAATGTTAATACATATAGAATTTATTAAGATTTCTAAAGCTAAAATCGTAATAAGAATATCACGTAGTTTTCTGCTGAAAAAACTCGTGAATACTATAAAAACATTTTGATATTAAATAATTCTTTAATTGATTACAAAAAAGGTGGTATTTTGTTTCGTTTTTTATAACGCTATGCAATTTATTGTACACTTTGATTGAAGTGTAATATGTACCTCTTCTAACTATATCTAGTTTAGTGCCCGGCAAAGCTCTTAATTGTACACAATAAATATTTATGACTTTGTTTTTATTTTTTTTATTTTCTTTTGTTGTTAATAAGTACCTTCGTTAAAATAGTACCTATATAAGTTAATACAAGTGTCTATGACTATGTAAAAGGGAAACTCGAAGAAAAATTTGTAAAAAGTAGTGTTGAAATAAAGGACTTTATATTTTAAATTTGAATGATTATGTATACCTGTTCCGCTTGAGCTGCTCCAGGTCGGAGGTGGAGGAGGAGAGCGGCGCGTGGTGGCGCGGCGGGCCGGCGCGCACGTGCAGCGACGACGCCGAGTGCGCCAGCGGCGGCGTGCCCCAGCGGCGCCAGCGACCCCACCGCGCCCACCGAGCCGAAGCCCGCCGCGCGCCAGCCGCCCGCCGAGCCGCCCACCAGCGGGCCTGCGCACGCCACCCACACTATTACCATCCGCCATCGCGCCAGACCACAATAGCCCACCCTCACTCTTACCGAGGTGTCGTAAAAGGCGACTAAGGTAAAGCTGCCGGCATGATCATCAGCACCCAGAGAAGGAAAACTCTGCATTTATATCAAAACCCTCGCCAACCCGTCTGCCAAGCGTGGTAAGTATGGCAATTACCCCTCATGTGATCGAGGGAGGCCCGTGCCGCAGCGGTGGGGACTTAAATGGGCTGATGATGATTGTGGTAAAGGGAATCACGTCCACATACGTAAAACCTTTACTACCAAGATAACGAAGGTATCTCACTCCATAGCACGTACTAGTTAGTATATAAGCAGTAGAGTAATTAATAAATATATAACACACTTAAAAATTTCATCTCGTGTTCAGGCGGGACTCGAACCCACACTTCCACAATCCGGGTGAATTTTCTACCAATTAGACCACTGAACGACGCCACTGACATTAAGCCGACGAAATTTGTAAGTGCTTGATTCGACATGAGCTGTCGATAGTCTCATCAATATTATAGGTATATTTACAATATCCAGTGGAAATATTATTTGATAGAACATTCACCCGGATTGTGGAAAGTGTGGGTTCGAGTCCCGCCTGAACACGAGATGAAATTTTTAAATGTTTTATTTACTTAAGAATAAATTGCAAAAGATTGCTATAAGAAATATTATATACAATTAATAAATATGTTGATACCACACCAAACACTCGTCTTGTTATTCTGTGTATCATCCCCATCACGACATAGCGACGACAAGTTACCACATTATGCACCGTTATTTAAAAAAAATATCCCAACAGCGCTGTCAATACTAAATCCATATCTAAAGTTATCTAGTAAAAATCACACAAACCTTGGCTTAACACAGACAGGGTAATGTATCAATACGGGGATTAACACGATATTTATTATGTGAAACAACATTGTGTACTCACATATTTGGCTCGACGTTTCGGCTACGTTACAGCAGCCGTGGTCAGTCCGCTCGTGACCACGGCTGCTGTATGCTTTGTGCAAGCGAGTTTGCCGGCTATCTTGAGCTACGTTCTTCGACCGTACTTGTTGCGCTAAGATTCGGTGCGTATGCCGCGACGTTATGTCGCGTGATTGATGATTGTTATTGACTTGCCCACACATAAGTTTAAATTGTATATAAAAACTGTTTAATGTAAAAAGGCTAATATAAAATAGACAATTTTTTTTAATGACAATAATTTAGGGACATATTAATAACACAAAAATTGTACTTTAATTTTAAGATAATGGTGACATTTTGTAAACCACCTTTTTTTTTAAAAGAGTAACTGTTAAGCGACGCCAATCGATGTTAATTTTTAATTTCTAAACCGGATCTATTTTAAACC
Source organism: Marasmia exigua (assembly GCA_019059595.1). Taxonomy (NCBI): domain Eukaryota; kingdom Metazoa; phylum Arthropoda; class Insecta; order Lepidoptera; family Crambidae; genus Marasmia; species Marasmia exigua. The sequence goes on along the minus strand of JADPWL010001239.1, from coordinate 6,515 downwards.
ATTTCGGGGTTACAACCTCTAGGCAAACACTTATACTATTTATTAAATAACCATGCATAAATGTTGGGTCCGTTTTTGTACGTGAAAAATTGATTACCGCCAAAAGCGGCCACTTTTGGCGCCATCAATTTTTCGCGTACAAATGTTGGATCCGCATTTGTGCATGGTTATATAAGTGTTTACCGAGAGGTTCTAAATTCGAAATTGTTTTAAAATAGATCCGGTTAAATAGTTAAAAAACCGGCCAATGTGCGAGTCGGGCTCGCGCACAAAGGGTTCCGTAGCAGCAAGTCCAAAATTACAGTTAAATCAACCTATCTCAAAAACTATAAGAGATACTTTGATCAAACCAAAAATCGTTGAAAGAGTTAATTAGCATGCATCACCTCTATTTTTTTTAGAATTTTATACCCCGTAGTTATAAAAATAGAGGGGGGGGGACATAACTTTTTACGACTTTGAGAGCTGATATCTCAAAAACCGTTCACTTTAAGAAAAATGTTTTTTAGAAACTTTACTATCATTTTAAAAGACCTTTCCCTTGATACCCCACACGGGTATGTACATCGAAAAAAAAATTTCATCCTCAGTTACATGTATGGGGGCCCCACCCCCAATTCTTTTTTTTTACTATTTAGTGTCATATTTTTGTAGCGGTTCATACAACACATATTCCCATCAAATTTCATCACTGTAGTACTTATAGTTTCCGAGTAAATCGGCTGTGACAGACGGACAGACGGACAGACGGACAGACGGACATGACGAACTATAAGGGTTCCGTTTTTGCATTTTGGCTACGGAACCCTAAAAAATTAAAATCGATTGGCGTCGCTAGTGTGCCCTACCCGTCACCTTAAGCTGTGTCTTCTTGGTAGAAAACTACATTCCGAACCAGTGGTAGACATGTTGACATTCATAAGTGTTTATGTATGGACCAAAATTGAATGAAGTATTATAATTTTCGCACTGACCGTACTCCGCAGCGGGTATGGCGCCAGGTTGTTGGCGTGCAGCTCGGGCAGCGCGTCGCACTCGGCGTCGCGCGCCACCACCAGCCCGCCCGCGCCGCCCAGCCCGCCCAGCGCGCCCAGCCCGCCCAGCCCGCCCAGCCCGCCGAGCCCGCCCAGCGCGTTCAGCCTTTCACTGCGAATCAATACGGTATTTGACTATTTTTTCTTTTTGTAATCAAAAACAATCTCAATTACAGAAATATCGTTGAAAGAATCACTTGATTCTCATTTAAACTACCGAGATATCAACACTTTAAAATCACATTATTTTAGCCAATCCCAAAACGCTCCATACAAATGGCGACTGAGATGTGACGTCACACTCAAGTATTTTGTATGCATTTCATTTGAATTTTGTATGGTAGGTATGTAGGTTCTATAATAATACAATGAAACAGTAAAAACAAAATAAAAAATATCAAACTAATGTTTAATCTCAAATATTCACGTGAAAATTACTTGAAATTTTAACTGTTTTAATGATGTAATAGTTGCTTGCTTGATTTTGTGTTTGGCATGTTGTTTACACATACTTTTGGAATTACAGTCTACCATGGCTGCATATTAAGTTTGTATAATTTTCATCATTTGACTTGCTGTAACTCTATTGTGTGTGACTAATAAAATAAATAAAATAATAGTTGGTGCAAATTGTATGGGTTATTCAATGGTATACTTATTTTTTAATAATTTCATACTTTTAAAATGGACTTGCCTATTAATCTTTGAATGACCATTAAACCGGCTAGACTTTATATTTTTAATTCATAATTTTTGTTATTGTTACATATTTACTTATATTTTGATAAAATACTAATATTTTGTAAAATCTCGAGCTTAGTCAAATACCCTATTCACATTACAAAACTGCACACACACTCCGCACCACAAAATACTTAAAAGTTATAACAATTAAATCAACATGTTAAAAAATACTATTAACACAATTCTAACAAAGTTAAATGTTAGTTTTAACAAAGATGTTATTTTTAACATTTGTTATTTTCAACGAATTGGTTATATTTAACAAAGTTGTTATTTTTAACATTTGTTATTTTCAACGAATTGGTAATATTTAACAAAGTTGTTATTTTTAACATTTGTTATTTTCAACGAATTGGTTATATTTAACAAAGTTGTTATTTTTAACATTTGTTATTTTCAACGAATTGATAATATTTAACAAAGTTGTTATTTTTAACATTTGTTATTTTTAACATTTGTTATTTTCTACGAATTGGTTATATTTAACAAAGTTGTTATTTTTAACATTTGTTATTTTCAACGAATTGGTTATATTTAACAAAGTTGTTATTTTTAACATTTGTTATTTTCAACGAATTGGTAATATTTAACAAAGTTGTTATTTTTAACATTTGTTATTTTCAACGAATTGGTAATATTTAACAAAGTTGTTATTTTTAACATTTGTTATTTTTAACGAATTGGTAATATTTAACAAAGTTGTTATTTTTAACATTTGTTATTTTCAACGAATTGGTTATATTTAACAAAGTTGTTATTTTTAACATTTCGTCGGTGCGCCTGCAGAACCTGATATGTGCATTTTTATGATATTTTTTTATTTGATATTTTTCATCACTTTTTCAAGGCGGATCTGATGCAAAAACCCGCATGTGCAAATTCCTTCTAGATACCGAGATGCCTAATTAGCTATGTGCGTTATGACACTAAAATATGATACGAAAAAACCTGAATGTGTAGGTCTATCACATATCAGGTAATGAAATTAACTGAAATAAATTCTCATTGACACATAACAGGTTATGTTGCACATATCAAGCATTGCTACAACATTCATTATGCCACGCGGGAGTGACAGTTAAACTTTGAGCGTATGTTATAAATAACAAAAAATCAAAATTTACAAGAATAGTGCATAAATCAAAACAGGTAAGTGTTTTTCATAATATTTATATGTTTTAATAACTACTAACTGGATGAAATAGCTGCGCAAATATGATTTTGATATTTCGTATAAGTTTTCTTCTCTTTATAACCAACTCATAATTTGCTTTTTAGATTTTTAAACGTATGTTAAGCCGCATTATTTTGTTCTTTCATATAACGCTTAGTGATTTAACATCATTCTGTAATTTCTTTTAGGTATTTACCTACTTACATTCAACAATCAACAAGATGTCATCAACAATCAACATTACATTCAATAATCAACAAGATGTCATCAAAAAATAAACGCGGCAAAATGCTGGTAGATTTGAGTACAGGGAAAATTCGAATTAAAAATACAGATGGTGTTACTTCTGATCTTTTCATATCCACCGCATATGATGCAAAAGACTAAAGATTTAAAACAAACGCAAACTACTACAATATTTTCAGAAAGAACTGACAGTCAAAATCCCTCTGAAATAGAACTATTACAGTCTAGACCAGAGTCTTCACTGAGTGATGTGACTGTGTTATTTTCCACCGATTAATTTCTCTCTTTATATCTTAAATTTCTGTATGATTTGGCATGGTGCAGCTTATGGGTAAACGCATTGTTTAGGCTATTCTATTAAACACATTATACTTAGGTACTTTTATTAATTGTATAAATAAGGGAAACCTGTTATTAGCTTTACTCTTTGTAACTTAAAAAACAATGTTTAAGCAACCTGTAAAGCTGTTGGTTTTCTTAATAAAAAATAAATAAAAAAAAAGAAGTTTTTGCTGCTTGTCCACGCTGTATGATTTAACAATGCTATGACCATTTTATTAACGATACATCTAGTATAAACCATCTGAAAAGAAGCTGTAGTTTCCAAACACATGCCTCTGACTGTAAATGGAACAAATGTATCAGAATCTTTAAATCATTGCGCCTTTGTCACAGAACCAATAAAACCTAACCGACTATCAGACGCAGATTATATTTTAGATGACCAAACTGGATGGCTTTATCAAAAGCTACCGACAGTAACTGAAACTCCACAATTAGTTACAGCTAATTTAATATTAGATGAGCAGACTGGAGAAATAATTGAAGAAGACCGTCCAACAACAATAGATATCACAGATTCTGATAGAAGTGCAGATATTTTAACCTTAGGAAACAGAGCATATAATAAGGAGCAAAGACTTAAAGGCCTGCCATATTTGAAGCGCAAAGTAGATAAAAATGACAACGTGACACTCGTTTCTAAGCCGAAAAGGATATTGAAAGAAAAACCCTGTACACATAACACTACAATTTTAAAATCTTCAAGAAGTCCCCTGTGTGCTGTGATATCAGAAAATCAAAGAGAAAATCTCGAAATAGAACAACGACTTTTAGAGAAAGTTCATACTATAATGGAAGCAGATAGCGTCCACTCCACTTTAGAGAAACTGTTTAAACCTCCTATTTATGTTCCAAGTGATTAAGTAAATTTAATGTCTTATGCTAGTCCAAGCCATCCCTACATCATACATTACCTGGACTATACTTTCTTTAAAAATTACTCTAAAATCTGTAAATTTGATTTTATAAGACCTGGAAAAAGGTCTGGAGACCCGGTAGTAACCCAAATTAGAGCTTTGCTGTACAAAGATGGCGAAGTATTTTACAAATTACGACACACCGAAGATTGGAGTAAGTTGCCCCAACGGTTACTTTCAAATAAAGCAGTCTTCAACAATCGTTACAAGTCCCAAAGAAAAATTTAGTCATCCAAATATTTAAGCTTACAATCACTCAAGAGATTTATGCACAAAGATAATAATCTATTTTATGATAATCTGAATCAATAATTACGTTCATAACTACTTTTGAAATTTATTTTTTTTCGATTGGCAAAGTTTCTGTTATTTAATTTTATTATTTTTCGTTCCATTCTAAACAACAAACTTAAATTAAAAATAGTCCCAAATCTGATTCATCATCTATAATATGGTTTTAAGTTTTAAATACAAATCTCCTTCTCAAAATCAACATCATTGATCTCAGTATAAAGGATTCTGATTATTAATTATAAGTTATAAGATAATCAAAGACTGAATTTGCCAAGTAAATGTTGTACTTAAGCATTAAAATATTTTTGATATTTTCTTTAAAAGATTTAGAAAGTTAAGTGTTTTTTTCTTGAAATGTTTACTTAGATTAAGTAAGTTCCTATTATATGACACCTCATCTCGGGCCTTAGTAATTTTTATTTTTATAATATTAATTTTAGACTATATTTATCGCTGTGCTAATACAATACCTATGAGGGTAACGAAGCAATATAGAACTTAATAACATTTTGATAATTGTTTACTGAAAATTATATTAATCTTATGAGTGTGTCTATAGATTTGTCTTGCAAATCATGCAAATTTGTGTTTGAAGTTATGTGGAACTGATTATTAAACTTTTAACTTTACAATTTCTTTTGTTTCTCATTTAATAAATAAGTAACCTACTCAATGGTATACAATACTTTTAGGAAAGATATATTATTATACAGATAATATTTTTGATTTATAAAGTTATAGTTTAATACCATGAATAAAGTTTATCTACCTGCCTGCCTAGGTAATAATAGTTGCTCTAACAGTTCAGTACTTATTTTACATTTAAAATGACTAATAACTTATTTCATTGTTCTTATTTTAATTTTTTTATATACACATGCCTGACATTGAAGCAGGATCCCTACCATTAATAAACCGGTTATGTAACACAAGCCCCACATACTAGATTTAGAAGGATCAGTTCAATACAAACAAAACCTGATATGTGCACAAAATTGTCAAAAAAAAATCTGGTGGCAAGTGGTTTTACTTTTGGACAAGGATTGTCAGATCATATGATTCGTTATGCTTATATCTTACATTAAAATATTTATTGTATTTGTAGTATCGCTGCTTGATGAAAAAAACAGTTTTTTGTCCGTCCTGAAAAGTTGGTATTTTGCACATATAAGATTCTGCAGGCGCACCGACGATTTGTTATTTTCAACGAATTGGTAATATTTAACAAAGTTGTTATTTTTAACATTTGTTATTTTCTACGAATTGGTTATATTTAACAAAGTTGTTATTTTTAACACAGTTGTTTTTTTTTTAACGAATTGGTTATTTTCAAAGTATTTGTCATTTTAATGCATTTTTTATTTTCAACTAATTGTATTATGTAACAATTCTAGAATTTTCAACGAAGTTGTATTTGTCACGATATTTTTTTTTCAAACTAAGTTTCTTATTGAAGTACCGCACTACGTCATGTTGCACACAGTAAGTTTGAGGGTTTGTTGACACAAATAATATGAATTCGAATAAAAACACTTCAATATCACAGTATTCTTAGTCAAAATCTAAGGTTAATACAGTCACGAGCTTTAATTAGGACCCATTCCGCAATGTCGTGTTAAAAATTCCAAAATGCCAATAAGGTCGAAACTTAGTGCAATATTAAAGACCATGTCGACCTGAAACGATACCTCCTTTGCAAAAAGCTCTCATTAGGGTTTCTAATTACGAAAATTATGTGCGTGTCACTCGTGCAGATGTCAGTCA
>JADPWL010001238.1:0-13913 GCA_019059595.1 Marasmia exigua | reverse complement strand
ACATTTCAGGATGTCATTTGGCTGCTGAATCCCTTGGCGAAAATATTTGTTGTATTTTGCCAGCATTACATTCTCTAACTGGTTGCGATTCGACTAGCAGATTAGCCTAAAAAAAAAAGGTTTTAAAAGCTGCATCGTTAGACTTTGTACAAAAAAGCACTAAGGCATTTAGGGAATCCATACCTAAGTGTCGAACAGTTAACAGAAATAGAAACTATTTGCACCTATCTTGTCTCACAACAAAAATTAACTGCTGATCAACTTCGGTATAAATTAATTTCTCAAAATATCGGCTTCGGATTAAATTTATCAAGAGTAATTTGTACATCAGATGCCTCTACATTTACATTTGCTAAGAGCTTCAGCACAAACATATGTATGGATAAATGCTGACCAAACACTACTAGAGCCTATTGATTACACCTTATTAGGCTATGAAAAAAAAGATGATAAATTGTACCCACGACAACTGACGAAACCACCATTGCCCGAATTGTTGATTCAGCCCTGTAAATGCACATCAAATTGTAAAACAAAGGCTTGTTCTTGCAAAAAATCACAAGTAAACTGTATTTTGTTATGCAAATGACTAATAATGACTGTCAAAATAAAAAAGATTGATTAATTCACTTTTTTTTCAAAACTTATGTAAAAATTTGATTTTTCGTAATAAAATGTTTTTTCCTACAATTCTTCTTTTATTTTAATTTTTTTTTGTTTTTTTATTTGTATTGAGTAGATATAAGTATTTTTAATCATAAAAAACAAGTGGATATTTTCAATAAAACAACAATTAAAATTGTTAAGCATTTGTTCCGTCCAATTTCTCGATATCCAAGGGGATGGGGTAAAAAAAAATTGGACCAATAAGTCTCCTGGCAACATTCAGAATCATAATCTGCAAGCTTTTCTGAGTTCAAAACTATTTATAGAATGCGGTCCTCATATTTTGCACACTCAACTCCACTCAGCTCCCGGTCTAACAAGCATAAACAAAATATTATAAATTTCAAAACTTTGATTTGACTGATTTTGACAGTTGACACAATGTGACATTCATAGTTTTTTTGTGACAAAAAAAGCAAAGATTTTCATATTCAGCCAATAATCTATGGTTTTTGCGTTCCGTTTGCAATGCGGAAGTTACCGGTTTTTGTTAAATTCTGCATGGAAGGGTAAGAATGTTAATTTACCGTATTATATTGGTAACATCGAAATCGAATGATTCAAAAATAAGGAAAATCGGTTTCATGCGACTTAGAAGGCGAATGTGACTTACGTCGCATGCGACGACGCTAAGTCATACGAGTGAATCAAAAATAGTGCTGGTGTGGCTGATGTCCATGGGCGGCAGTGATCACTTACCATCAGGCGACTCGCTTGCTCGTTTCCCTTTCTCATAGAAGAAAAAAGTTGACACAGAAAGTCGGCTCTAGTAGACCTTGATATCGGAATAATTATTTTTATCATATCGTTGTGTCTTTCACGCACGTTTATCTCTGTCATTCACACCTACTGAGTGCGCAGCCTGATTAGCTCGCGATGTATGCATCCGGCGTTCTGCGTCTAATTATTTTATCGTCATATAAAATTTTGACATGTCGTCTTTGACATATCATCAAAGTCAAAAGATTATTTGCATAGGCTTGTAACAGCACTTACAAATCGTCATACATTTATGTAATTTAAAACTATTTATAAGTAATTATGTATAATTTACATGTTAATACATTATACATATATCTTGATAAATAAAATATACTAATAAAATATATATACACATAATGCGATTTTCCCACGGGCTCGGAAAGTTGTTTCTAGTCGAGAAGATCCGGCAAGAAACTCGCCAGTTACTCTTTTTAATCGCCAACTTTTTACACAATGGTTTATTATCCTCATACCAAGTCATACAGTCTAATGCAACACAAAATATAATGAAGCAAAATAAAAGCCAAATATGAGGTACGCCGTAGCGGACTAGTCCCCAAAGGTGGCACCAGAGGCCTTACCATGAGTTTGAAATACCATCCTCGCTATCCAAAACTATTGCTCTGTCTCTTTCACATGCACCACAATGAAAGGGACAAAGCGATAGTTTTCGATAGCGAGAACAGTTTTTCAAACTCATGGTAAGGGTGCTGTTCACAAGTATGACGTATGTGTCAGCCATCATTTCACTCAACCATATTAGAGGGAATGAAATTACCCGTCACATAGCGCCACCACCGCGTCAAAACAATAATCTACTTGTACAGTCACGAGCTTTAATTTGGGACCTATTTCCGTTAAATGTCGTTAGAACTTTCATAATGCAATAAGGTCGAAACTTTAGAGCAATAATGTTGAATGTCAATTTAAGGCATAAAATGTCTTATCTAATCGACCGTTGAAACGATAACCTCTTTGCAAAAAGCTATCATTACGGTTTTCTAATTACGAACATATGCTGTCACTCGTGTCAGTTAAGAAAATAGTTTATTGTTACATTTGGCGGTTCTGTTGGCGAGCTGACATATATCGATTGACAATTGAATATTAATCATCATCATTTCAGCCAATAGACGTCCACTGCTGGACATAGGCCTCCCCCAATGTTCTCCACACAGATCGGTCCTGTGCCGCCCGCATCCAATCGATTCCCACGATCTTCACCAGATCGTCGGTCCACCTTGTGGGAGGCCTGCCAAGGCTGCGACTTCCTGCACGTCGCCTCCATTCGAGAACCTTTCCGCCCCAACGGCCGTCTGTTCTCCTCGCTATGTGCACTGTCCGTTGCCACTTGAGGCATACAATCCTTTGGGCTATGTCTGTGACCTTAGTTCTCCTACGGATCTCATCATTTCTGATATGATCAAGCAGGGAGACTCGGAGCATAGCCCTCTCCATTGCTCTCTGGGTAATTTTGGGCCTCCTTAATCGGCACAATTAATTGAATATTGTTATTTCTTTATTTGCGCCAACAAAGGGCCAAAAGTTATTACCCACGGCCACGTAACAATTACTCGGTAAACATCGATAATGATCGTATGCCCTCGCTTAAGTTGACGTTTTTGCACGGTTGCCCCTAGAAAAGTAAAGTTGTCGATGGTAAATATTATGACTTTGACACGTTAAAATATTAGCTCTTAATAGCGAAAGTTTGCTACTAGACATTCAACCTTGGGTAGGTCCCAAATTAAAGCTCGTGACTGTATAGTCCGATCACGGTTATTAGGCACGTGGCAAAAGTCGGAACTAACGCTGTTTCATTTACAAGACGTGTCAGTCAGTTTTGACATTTTCCCATACAAAAAATAATTTACAGCGCCCCCATGTCAATGTCACGGAAGTGAAGTGCCTTCTGATCTTGGTTGATCTGTAGTTGGACCTGACGACACATATTGCATCTATAGCATTTTTTCATTAGTTCTTGTATACATTTTATACACTTAAACCCTCTTATTACAAGCACGTACTCTAGTACCGGCGTTAATCCTGTACCGGCGTTAATCCAATCTTTATTACAAATCTTAGACTACTTAGTACCGTTGGGTGAATATTGATTGAATCATTCAATCATTCGATCAGTGACGTTTTGTTTTACATAAACTTGTTTTGTTTTCTGAAATAAAATAAAAATTTAAAATGTTTTATAGCTACAAATATATATACTATATATACCTCTTTTTTTGTTTCGGTTCAAAAAGAAGCGTTTTATATATTTAGAAGTATTTTACTGTCACTGGTCACCAAATCGGTATTTTGGGGTTAGACTTAAGTTTAACTTTAGTATTAGGTATAGTTGATTCTACCCATGGACTAATTATATAATTATTCCATGATTCTACCTAACTAACCAACGTTAAACTTCGTTTTGTAATCGCGTTATTTTAGTTCTTTCGTTATTCCTTGGCCTAATTCCAGTAATTATTTTAAACTACGTTTTGTAATAAGAGGTAAAAAATTATGCATTTTTTCTTTTTTCTTTTACCTAACATACTTTCAACCCCTTTTTCAGATCATAAAACTGATACTAAACACGGATCAACCGAAAAAAATAATCACGACAATGTCGCTTACCCAGGTTTTTTTTAATGTTTATTTTTTTTCCTCATTTTTTTGTAGTTTGTCCTATACATTTCATAGCTTTTTGTTTTTCACATTTTGACAGGGGAACACCTCAATTCAGCAAAGTAATTTTTATTATTGAGGGTTTTTATATACGCAACATCCGATATATGGTGATTGGTGTTATGTAAGCGTGGGGTCCAATTTTAATGGCATTTTGACATGACACGTCAAAATCTACTTGTAAGTGGACCTGACACTTACATAATGCCATATAATGTTTGCATCAGGTGACTCGCTTGCTCGTTTGTCCGCCTCTAGCATAAAAAAAGTGTATTTTATTTTGAAATAAATGGGACATACAATGTAATCTTCTTTCTTTTGGGGACTCTTTTGTATTGGAAAAGAAAAATAAATACTTTATGTTTTTTTAATGTTCAGGGATTAGGCGCTGACTTCTGTAACACCTCTTTTCGAGTGTACTGTTAAAATTTTTATCTGAATTGTATGAAGCGTTAAAATATTATTTTACACTTTTTAGTTCTTCGTGGTTTTTGAAACCGGTTTTATTGCAGATTTTTTTTTAATCATCCGTAAATAATAGAAATAAAATAAGAGTAAGCTATTCATATTGTTTAATTTAAATATGTCTACGTGTCTGCTTGGGTATTTTGTTGTAAAATAACCGTATTGTATTATGTTGTGTATTATTGTTGGGAAATATGTTGTTTGTAAGGGGCATACATTATGTTTCGCCCTCCCTCTGTTGTGACGTCATATAGCAATTTCCAAAACCACTTGTGTATTTTTAGTACAGTCGCAAGCAATCAAATCGGCTCAGGAAATAATTTTCCTGAGCCGATTTGATTGCTCGCGAGCCCTTAAAAATAAAAGTACGATTGGCGGACTTACTGCCACACTCAGAGTCGTTGATTAACTTAGTTGGCTACTTAAGAAAAAATATTGACCCTTATTTTGATACGCATAAAGACTACCGATACTAAAGTTAAGGAACATTAGCTTAAATGACGTCTCTGAGTGCGGCCGTTACTGTCTTAAAGAATGCTCTGCCAATGATCTATTGAGCGAGACAGAAAAAAAATATTAAATAGTAATGTACTAATTTAAAAATAAGAACGTATCACTTTAATTAATAATATTATGTAGTCACGTAATTTTTTTTTGTCGATACATTACTCTCCCCCCACTTCAATATCAGTAATGGGGGCTATCGCGTGTGAAATATCCGCTAGATGGCGTGCCTGTGAACCGAGGTCCAAATTCAACATCATTGAAAGAAATATTATTATTATAGACATCACAACACAGAACATATACCTAGCAATTATAAACAGAACACAATTTGGTACAAACAGAAAACAAAACATAAAACAATTAAAAATACATAAAAATAACACAAAAGGAAAAAAAAAACAAAATTATATTCAATCATGTCCAGACAGTGCCAAATGAATATAATGATGTGTTATGACGTCTAGTATAAATGGCCCTCACTCAGCTTATGTCACAGCCCAGACAAAGGCCATGACGCTGGTTTTCAGTGAGACCAGCTGAATGAGTGCCACGGACGCTTGACATTGACTGATTTATTCGTTGATTGACAATATGACATACGAGTATCACGTCTAAAAATACCCAATCACCTTGTAGATGGACCTCATGCCTATAGTACGCCATCTAGCGGATTTTTTGCACGCGATAGCCCCCATTACTAGGTTCAAAAACGTATGTGTATGCAAAAATATGTGACGTCACACTAGAGAGGGTGAGGAAAAACATGAAAGTGTGACGTAGTCAATAAATGTAAATTATTGTATTGTTATGGAATTAGTCCATATTATAGACTAATGTTAATGACGTCACGTTTGTTTCCAGAGGAGCTGATGAACGCCAACGAGACGTCGGAGCAGGTATTGGCGGCAGTTCCCCCGGAGCTGCACAAGTACCTCACCGTCCACCATAAGAATGTCAGCGGTAAGACATTTCACTCATAGTTACGTTAGACTAAGAACTCATAACATCGTCCTAGACTAAAAACTCATAACTCCACATTAGACTAAGAACTACACCGTAGACAAAGAATTCATAATTTCACTTAAGACTAATAACTCATAACTTCTCTCTAGACTTAGAATCCATAACTCCACTCTAGACAGAGAACTCATATAGACTTAGAACTTCACTCTAGACAAAGAACTCAAATTTCACTTAAGACTAATAACTCATAACTGCACTCTAGACTTAGAATTCCTCACTCCACTCTAGACAGAGAACTCATATCTCCACATTATATTAGGAACTACACTCCAAACAAAGAACTTACAAAGAGTGAAGATTCAAGACTAAGAACTTTATTCTAGACAAAGAACTCATAATTCCACTCTAGACGAATAACTCAATACTAAGAACTCATAACTCCACTAAAAACTAAGAACTCCTAACTCCACTAAAAAATAAGAATTCATAACTGCACTCTATATTAAGAACTCAAAACTCCTCTCTAGACTTAGAATTCCTAACTCCACTCTAGACAGAGAACTCATAACTCTACGTTAGACTGTGAACTACACTCTAGACAATGTGTGCCCTGCCCACTGCCACTTGAGACATGCAATCCGTTGGGCTATGTCTGTGACCTTCGTTCTCCTGCGGATCTCATCATTTCCGATACGATCACGCAAAGAGACTCCGAGCATAGCCCTCTCCGTGGCACTCTGGGTGACTTTGTCTGCTTGCGTCGCTCCAGTACGGGCTAAGTCTCGCTAATGTTTAATTTATTATGTTACACTTTCCAGCCAACTCGACGGAACGCGCCGGGCCCAGGAACATCACTGACATCAGGCGGGCCATCGAGCGGTACAACGAAGCGCAGACTATATACAACGAAGATATCTTCGGACCTGTGCAGAACGACACGCTCATTATAGCTATACAGGTACGCATACGAGGGAGGGCGATACAGAGTAATCGATAGTCCACTATCGATAGTCTATTGGTAGACTATCGATAGTCCACTATCGGTAGTCTATTAATAGACTATCGATAGTCTATTGATAGACTATCGATAGTCCACTATCGGTAGTCTATTGATAGACTATCGGTAGTCTATTGATAGACTATCGGTAGTCCACTATTTAGTTTATAAGAATAAGAAACACGGCGTCAAGCACCACTGTGCTGTGTTTCGCTGCGTGAGTGAGGACACCGGAGGACCGGTTTAAAGGTTGGAAGCGCACGTGTGACTCCAATGGTGTCGCGGGTGTCCATGGGCGGCGGCAATCGCCGCTTACCATCGTCACCGTATGCTCGTCTGCCACCTATCACATAAATTACATTAAAGGAGAACGTTGAATGCCTAACGAGGCGTGAATTCATATGAAATATTAATTCATTCGGCATCACCTTAACCAAATGGGAATAAATTATGGAACTAGAAAAAGAGCGCTTTAGACGGAATGTGCCATTTTCGGAAAAAAGTCACAGAGTGTGAAAGAGATCCAACCAGCCCTGACGCAGCTTTAATGCATCTCTATACGGGTGCGGTAGAGAAAGAACGTCGCCCAGCACGCACCCCAGTACTGCACATTTTACCACTTTGGGAGCGCAAAGTATTGAGTGTATAAAAAAAAATTTGAAACCTCAACATCATTTTTAAAGACCTATCCAAGGAAACCCCACACGTATGGGTTTGATAAAAAAAAATTGAATTTTAGTTTTAAGTATGAGGAACCCCCAAAAAAATTTTTTTTTCCTATTTTTGTGTAAAAATCGTGATGCGGTTAACAAAATAAATCTATTTACCAAGTTTCAATAGTATAGTTCTTATAGTTTCGCAAAAAAGTGGCTGTGATATATGGACGGACGGTTTTTGCCATTTGCCTACGGAATCCTAAAAAGGATAAAAAAACAACCTTAAAGGGAACAGCTATGCTGTGTGGCTGTTCAGTGGGCTGACAGGGCTGGGGATGACAGTGGGCTGGCCATATTAGCCGCAGAACTGACAGCCGTTGGAGCCGTAAAGTCCTCGAGTGGAGACCGCGACTCGGTAAGCGTAGTGTAGGACGCCCTGCGACAAGATGGGATGATGACATTCGAAGGCTGGCTGGTGTGGGCTGGATGAGAGTGGCCGAAAATCGGGAGCAGTGGCGTGCATTAGGGGAGACCTATGTCCAGCAGTGGACGAGTTTGGGTTGTTGATGATGATGATGATGATGAAGAAAAGGGAACAGTATTAATGTGGTTTACACATTGATACTTCGATAGGTTCGTGGACGGAAATCTCAAATTGAAATGAATTACATAAGTACTAAATTATTTATTACAATAATTTCTAATGTTACCTACTTCATACTTCATCTACTTGTTTATTTAATAAACGTAGAGTGCGACAAAGCTGTTCTGGCCGAAAAGTGTCATCGAATTAGGGCGTGGTTCTTCAATGTTTATATTATAGCTCTCCTGCCACAAAGTCGACCTTCGCATGGTTCGCGAGACGCGGGGCGCGGAGTGTGTCCAAACCAAAACGGCCTTTTTTATTTTTTTTATTTATAATATGGCTCTACCCGAAGATATCTTGTTAATATCAAGTAACTTATTGAGAATAAGTGGGTAGTCAACAGTCGAAATCAGGGTTTATTTTCGCTGTCCACCCTCTGCTAGTCCACCCCGGGTGGACATGGAAACAAGTATTTAAATAAATCCCGTTGTCCACCCCTTCACGGTTAAAAGAGGGGGTGTTTAAAACAATTGTTTCACTGTCCACCCGGGGTGGACTAGCAGAGGGTGGACAGCGGGAATAAGCCGAAATCAGTGAGCCACAAAATATTTCGCACATTTTCTGAAGTAAGAACACCGGGTCGCTAATTAATATATATTAATTGTGGCCATATGGGACATTTTTTTAAAGCAGTCACTTAATAAAACGCCGGTTTTTTTGCGTTTTAGCAACCTACGGATTCTGCTGATACCACTCTAAACACAATCGCGGGTTTTAAGACTCTATTAGGTCCAAGCAAGTTGTCACGTAATGATAACTCACATAACACAATGGTAGTGTTAAAAACGATACAATTCAACGATTCTTATTATTAGGATCACTTTGCAGCACTTCACTGCACAAATAAACACCGAATTTGTTGACTAAAAACCATTAGAAACTAGTTTTTTAGATTTTCACGTTGGATTATAACTATTTTTTATCAAGACGGGAATTAACACGATATTTATTACGTGATACAACATTGTGTACTCACATATTTTGTAGCCGAAACGTCGAGTCAAATATGTGAGTACTAAATGTTGTATCACATAATAAATATCGTGTTAATTCCCGTCTTGATAAATTATAGTCATTAGAAACTAATTCAAAACTTTTGTATTCCATCAGCCCACGCGGAGTGTTTTAGTCCTACCGCCAGAATCCAACCAAAAAGTTTATATTCTGTTTGGGCCAATCAATCAGTCGAATGTCGACCGTGTCCGCCGATATAGAAGTAAGAATGACGTTTGCAGCTAAAACCGTGCTGTGGAGCGGAGCGGGGCGGAGTGTGTTTGACCAATTAAAAAAGTTCTCTTTGGAGCTCGTCCAAAGAGAACTTTTTCAATTTGGTCAAGCACACTCCGCCCTCCCCGTGTCCCGCGAACCATGGGAAGGTCGACTTTGTGGTGGTTAAGCTAATAGAAAAGGGACGATTTGAAAACACTATTTTTACCCATGTGACACTTGTAAAAAATAAAATTTTTTTTCTTTAAGTTTCAATTTTTGACACGTGCCAAATCAGAATTGTCTAACTGTACAAATAAACTAAACTGCTGTCAAACTGACACTGGCTGTCAAACTGGCACTTGCTGTCAAACGGCAGAATCTAAGTATTTAAAGTTCAGACCAGGAACTTGGGCACAGGCATTTTCCTCCGCGCCAGGATGAGGTCCTTGCCGACCAGGCCTGTCAGGCTGACTCTCTTGGGGACCTTTTTGCTGTCGGGCGATGCCAGAATCTTCACCTTCTGAAACAATGATAGGATGATATAATCTCCATAACTGTCTCATCATCATCCTCCTATCGCAGTCCACTGCTGGACGTAGGCCTCCGATTGTTCGCTACCGTGATCTATCCATGGCTTTTCGCATCCAGCTCTTGCCAGCCATCCTGCGCAGATCGTCCCTCCACCTAACCATAGGGCGCCCTACATTACGTTTGCCAAGACGCGGTCTCCACTCTAGAACTCGTTGACCCCATCGGTTGTCGGTTCTGCGGCTAATATGGCCAGCCCACTGCCACTTAAGCTTGCTATTCCAGTGAGCAATGTCGATCACTTTGGTTCTCTGCCGGATCACCTCAATTCGGATTCGATCTCGGAGAGAGACGCCGATCATTGCCATACTATCTATATCTTATCCATATGATTTATAAAGAGGTAAATCCTACAGTAGCTACGCTTATAGGTAATCTGAAAACACAAAAAGCTTGCGCGATGTAATCAACACCTAGCGCCAAACGACGACAAACAGATCAAGTTTAAATAGAATTACTTTTATTAGAGAAATCGAGAAGTTTCCACTTATTTTACACGACGAAAAATCTCTCTTCTGTTACCTTTTTTACTTCTTTCTTCTTCTTCTCTTCCTCCTCTTTGAAGGGAGACCCTGGCCGGTGCTCCATCCAGATCTTTTGCTCCTCCTCTGGTATCCCGCATTGGATTCGGAATTTTCTTGGTATCTGAAAAAGTTAAACCAAACATAAAACTAAATAATAATCGGTTCATCCGTTCGGATAGCTGCGATGCCAAAGGCACACACACACTCGGTCACACATGACACGTATACACGCACACGCACACACACACGCACACGCACACGCACACGCACACGCACACGCAGACGCACACCCACAAATACACACACACAACCAAACGCACGCACCCACGAACTCACGCATGAACGCACGCAAGCACGCACGCAAGCACGCAAGCAAGCACGCACGTACGCACGCACACACGCTCAGTAGTGATTTTGAACGTGTAACCGTGATCCGGTAGGTCTGGTTCCCCTGGCTAAGGGTTGCGAAGGGTTTTTTTTTTTTTTTTTTTTTTTTTAAATCTTTTACCTTCGATATTGAGTTCGAAGCCTGTAT
This sequence comes from Marasmia exigua, assembly GCA_019059595.1. Classification (NCBI taxonomy): domain Eukaryota; kingdom Metazoa; phylum Arthropoda; class Insecta; order Lepidoptera; family Crambidae; genus Marasmia; species Marasmia exigua. The sequence goes on along the minus strand of JADPWL010001238.1, from coordinate 2,713 downwards.
TTGCTCTGTGTTTATTTTCTTTGTTAAGTTGGTTTAAAAATTTCTATATTTCTTACATTTTCTAAGACTATTAAAGGTAACCAAATTTTTTCCCTATTTTCATCTTATTTTCTACCATTTTCCATTTATTTTTTCCTATGTATCATTGAATTTAAACTATTTTAGTTTCTTTAAGTTTTTCAATTTTATAATTTCACCTTTTTACTTTTTATATTTATTTCCGAAATTTTTACCTAGTACATTTTATTTTAACAAAATTTTCCTACTTATTAATTACGAGAAACACATTTATTTTTCTGAGCACCACAACGACCATCACAACACATTACGACACATCACAACGACGAAAACAAGACAGGGACCTACATAAAGACTGACACAAGACTAACGAATGACTACAACCAAAAGACGCTGGACTTATACTGCGACATACCATTTAACACTCACTTTAAAACTCCATACAATCTCCAAGATTGCATGCCGTTTGTTGCCCTGTGTTACGCTTTCCTTCCCTCATTCCGTTTTTTACATTTGGAAACCCATTTTCCTCCTGTAAAAGACTGGCCTTCGGACGACTGCTGGGGGACCTCAGCAGTACGCTACCGTGGCTCTGGCGACGTCCTCCCACCTCCTTCTGATCGGGCACTCCTCACTGAAGGCATTGTGATCCAATGCCTCCAGTTTGGCTTCCGTGCAGTTGGGGCATCGAGGACTAGTGCCAGATTTCCACTCCGTGCACTGAGATCGCATGTGGGGTCCTCCGCAGTGGCAACACTTCTCACTCTTTTCTTCGCAGAAGCGCCTGCTATGCCCATAACCAAGGCAGAGCGAGCACTGTACGAGAGGGCTCTGGTCCTCCTCCTTAACTCTCTGTATATCAATATGGGCAAACCCCCTCTCAGTGAGTCTGCACCATATTTGTGGGGACACCGTGAGGACGACGTGTTGGGTGTGGGGATTTCGGGTCTTCCTTTTATATTTAACAGAGACGCGGTCTTCCTCCTTCTTGAGGCCCTCAAAAACGGAGTCGTTCTGGTTCCTAAGGGCGGTGATGACCATTGGATCCTTGTTCTTGAGGTCCTCAAATTGGAGGCCTACCGCTTTCTCTAGTCTCTGTTGGACCCTTTCTTTTTCCTCCTTGGTTCTACACCCAACTACTATTTTCTGGTCCTTCACCTTCCGGACCTTCTCGATCTTGATCCAGCCATCCTTTGCATCCACAGCTCTGCGGAATTGGTCCAAGACCTCTTCTGAGGTATCCACCACGTTCCATGACGCCACCACTATAGAGTGTAGCGCTGTTCTTTCTGGTCCTTTGGACTGGGGCCGAGCGGTCGCTACTTCGGCGTAGGTTGGCCTCTGGTTGGGTTGCGAAGGTTAGACGGCAGTCGCTTTATTGTAATTACCAGACTTGCCGAATCCCGGATCCAGGGCCGTCGCCAGAGGGGCGTATGAGTGTGAATGAATCGAAAACAGTTCTCTTTGGAGCTCGCGCAGTCGCACGGTTATCTGCGAACGTCATTTTTATTGGTCTGTGACGGGGACCGTCAACATCCGACTGATTGATTGGCGCAAACCTCAGAACAATAACTAAAGCAATAGAAACCGTACTAAAATAGCAACAGAATCAGCAGTTTGTACTATTTTCTCTTATGACATTGTACATGTGTAAGAAACGGATGCATATACATCTGGACATTCGTAATTCAGAAGGTTGTCACCAGCCAAGTCTCGTCTCAACCGCGTGGACCGCTTAAATTAGATCCCCATCGCCTAATTGCACGCAGTCGCAAATTGGCGAGTCTGACAAGCGGTTGTGTCAACCAAAAATATTCTTTAATTGTTTTAAGTGGGATTAAGCTTACCAAAATGCCTTCGTACGCTTTTACGCGTTGTACAGTTTATTCAAAAAGAAATAACAAATCTCATGGAATCATAAGTAGAAGAAAACATTTCACTCATAAGTAGAAGAAAAGTTTTGATTTCTCATGATATTTCTAAATTCATTAGTGTTTTGGCCACCATTTTGCAGAGCGAGATGGAAATATACGATATATTAATGTGTGACGAGTTAAGTCGTTTTGACAGAACTCAACTCTGAAGCGTAACTGCGCATAGTACGCTTGACTCACTCACGCTTATGTCAAAAAATAGGTTTGTCTCTGTCTTGCAATATCGTACAACTTTAAACCAATGTGTCATCATTAGGGCTGTGAGTATGTGTGCATGTAGTTGCGCATTAAGCCCGTATCCAGTTGTCTAATTAAAGGGACGTGACGTACCTTCCGCTATTTTGTATTAATTAAGATATTGACCTGATATTCCTTACAGACTTCGGGGGTTTTATACTCGTAGTGTGGTATGTAGACATCTGATTTCATCTTTCCAACCCTCCCGAACAACACTTTGGGAAAATCTGGCTTGTGATACCTGGAATGAAAACCATGACAGCCCTGCTTCGGCATGAATGGGCCGGCTCGACAGGAGTGATACCACGGCTACACAGAAAAGCGGCGTGAAGCAGCATTGTGGTGTTTTGCTGCGTGAGTGAGGGTACCGGAGGCACAATCCGGGGGAAAGTCGGGTTTAAAAGTTGGCAGCGCACTTGTGACTCCACAGGTGTTGCCTATGGGCGGCAGCAATCGCTTTCCATCAGGCGATCTGTCAGCTCGTCTGTCACCTTTCACATAAAAAAAATACAGGAGGAGCCCTG
>JADPWL010001235.1:0-24573 GCA_019059595.1 Marasmia exigua | reverse complement strand
CCATTTGCTTTATCACTCGAGTTCTGCCACCGTCCTTTAATTCTGCGTAATTACTTGGGAAAACCATCAATTATCTTAAGAGCTCTTTATACAAGGGAGTCTTGTATATTTGGCCTAATGGCTCATTCGACAAGCACTAACTGTAAAACTGTTGACTTTTCAAATAATTTCGGAGTCCGGGGCCGGGGTTCGGGGTTCGATTCCCGGGTCGAGCAAAGGTATGTTTCAAATTTTTCGAACATAGCTCGGGTTGTGATCACCAATCTGCAGGCAAGCGTGGTGATTAAGCCTAGCCTCATCATAGTAGCGATGACTTGATTTCTATGATGAATGCCTTTGCTCTGCAGTGGGACAATAATATAATAATATTTCACTACATCACATACATTGATCTGACTCCGAGATAGGTAGCTCAAGCACCTGTGTTACGGATATCAGAATCAACAGTGGGATTACAAATATATACATTGAATACTTTTCTTTTGTAAATACATACTTATAATACTTAGCAAACACCCAGACCAATATAAACAAACATGTTCATGCACACAAATGTATGTACTGTGCAGGGATCGAACCCGCAAACCTTGTATCAGAGGCAGCGTTCACTACCACTGTTCCAATTGGGTCGTCAAACAATAGATCCTTTTGTAACGTTGTACACGTACATAAATAATATTTAATATAAAATAAAATATATAAACAATTAATGACCTTTTAATAAAAAATATAATAAAACTTACCTAAATTAAAGAAAACTTTTAACAAATAACTTTTACTTACTACTTTTACTGTCACTTTGAAGCGTGATGAACAAATGTGTTTGCCATAATCCAGGATCATGGTCCAGAGAGCCCGCTGGAGCGTGGTACGGGGGTGCCAGCAGGAGCATTGCACATGCTCCCTCTGCTGCCCGATAGGGACGGCTCAGTTCTCCCGGCTGTCCCTATCCCCTCTCCCGGCACGTCCAGGGGAGGAACCGCCTATTCCGCCATATAGGCGGACATCCGCCCGGGGAATATCGTGAATGAAGGCTTCGGCTGTATCACCATGATATTCCCCAATATGTGCGGTGAGGGAGGACCGCAGGGGGTTTAGTGGGTATGCCTTTGCCTGGCTTCTCTTTGGGAGAAGCCCCCCGCCAAAGGAGAGCCCTACATAACCCGGCCACTCCCCGGTGGTCTGGTATGCATAAGGTAGTCGGCTCATCTCTTGAGCCGGCGGCATCCCCCCTGCGAAACTAAAAAATATGATCGCTTAGAAGCGTGATGTTTTATGTGGCATCACTCCTTTCAATGTCACAAGGCTAAAGAGCTTCCCACTTACGAGAATCGTTTAGCGTATTTCAAAATGAACAGTCTAAAAGATCGGAGATTATTGCTGGACTGCATGTTTCTGCACAAAATTGTCAATGGAACTGTAGACTGTACATCGTTGTTAAACTCCATACATCTTAACATTCCGCTTAAACTTCCTCGCGCCAGCAGATATACTCTGTTTTCGATAAGGGGCAGCAAGACGAACCTCGGCCACCATTCAACCATCAACAGGCTTCAGCGTCAGTATAATCAATTTAAAGACGTTGATATTGACATTTTTTTGGATAAGCCACTTGCGTTTAAACGTAATATTGTTGCGTCTCTTTCACCAGCGTCAGTTTAAGTCTGTATACTGTTTAGTCCTAGAATTCGATTTTAAGTTTGTAAGAAATTTAACTTAAGTAATTTCCTTTTTTTATTATAAGTCCACCTTGCATGCCGTGGCAACTTATAATTAAGACAGCACTTAAAATTATTTACTGCGTTAATTTTAAGAATTGTTGTAGTGTGTGTCTTGTTGGTTGTCCTAATAAATAAAATAAAATAAATATTACGCAAAAACATAATCTCTAAATCCTGAAAAATATAATTTAGATTTTTGTATAGGTACTATCTGAATCTATCTGGCCGTGTGGTCGCCGGCAGAGTAGAATAGGCCACCCTCACTCTTACCGAGGTGTCGTAAAAGGCGACTAAGGTAAAGCTGCTAGCATGATCATCAGCACCCAGAGAAGGAAAACTCTGCACTTATATCAAAACCCTCGCCAACCCGTCTGCCAAGCGTGGTGAGTATGGCAATTACCCCTCATGTGATTGAGGGAGGCCCGTGCCCCAGCAGTGGGGACTTAAATGGGCTGATGATGATGATGATGATGATAGGTACTATCTGCTCGTGCGTGCTCATCCAATTTGGATTCCAGTTCCATTTCCATTAAGGAAGGGAAGAGTTACTGAACTCTTATAGCATTAACTGAGATAAGTTTTTACTACTTGCAGTTAGTATTATCTACGCTGAGTGCAACTTGCTAACTTTAAACTTAACTAATATGGATCTAATCGTTGAGAGTGGCTGCCGTAGTAAAATACTACTATACACTTGCGATTTTAAACTTTGCAATAAACTAAAATTCATATAAGTAACGTTGTAACGCGGTCGAAACGTCAACCAGTATACTAAAATGCACAAACCAAATTCGAACCTTCGACATCTCTATGTAATTTTTATCTCTTCTTGTTTTTTAACGATCATAGTTTTAACTTTTAAGCCCTCATAAACCCACCTTCTCGACTTCCACCCTCAGAGAAGCTGGATTGGCTGAAAATCAGCGCTGCCAGGATTGTATCTTTCCGTGGCAGCACAAGCTGAGCCACCTCCATTTGCTTATTGTACACCTATAAATTTAAGTTACTTTACCTAATTTCATGTAATATGTATCATTAATAAGCAATAAACGTTATTTGTATTTTTGTAAAATGTACTTATTTATTTATTGGATCTCTCACATATAAGTACAGCAGAATATACAATTATGTCAAAGTTTTACATATAATCTTAAAACGAACTGTCCTTACAATTAAAGGTAATAACATCATGCTTTTCTTAAAGGAAAAATAAATATAAAAATACCTATTTACACTAAGTTACACTTACAACGCCCTGATGGTCTAGTGGGTTAACGGGCCTTGATCTCGGGGTCCTGGGTTCTATTCCCGGGTCGAGCGAAAAGTATGTTTCGAATTATTCGAACATAGCTCGGGTTTGTGATCACCAATCCGCATTTGGCAAGCGTGGTGATTAAGCCTAATCCCATCATAGTAGCGATAACTTGATTTCTATGATGCCTTTGCCCTGCAGTGGGACTGTTTATAGGCTGATACTTTACACTTACTAAAAAAAATCAGTAGCTTGGTACTTAATTATTTTCATCGCGTTCAGCCCAAATATATAAATTTTACATAGCACTTACCTACGTATTTCCTACAGCTGATTTCTTACATCACACTCGTATCACACTTCGACTGTTGTTCTACTCTCATCATCTTTAATTCTAGGTCAGAGAAAGAAATAGAGAAAGAGTGAGTGTAGATCTCATATTTGAGGAAAACAACGAAAGGGAGAAAGAAAGTGGCTCGTAAAATGTGAAGAATGAGTCGGAGGTGGTGTGAAACAGCGCTGTGCTGTGTTTCGCTGCGTGAGTGAGCGTACCGGAGGCCCAATCCGGAGGAAGGGTGTTTAAAGGTTGGCAGCGTACTTGTGACTCCACTTGTATAGCGGGTGTCCATGGGCGGTGGCAATCGCTTACCATCAGGTGATCCGTCTGCTCGTCTGCCACCTATCACATAAAAAAGGAGAATTTTATTAGGGCTGCCATGTACATAAACTCTGACAGTAAGGCGGCTCTGCTAGCACTTAGGGCGTACTCTACAACATCCAAAGTGACTAGAAGACTGTGTGACTAGACTAAACCTTCTAGGTCAATGTAACAGAGTAACACTTAAGTGGGTTCCAGGCAGTGGCGTAACTATAGGGTGGCAAGTCTGCAAAATGCCACGGGCCCCCAGCCCGAAGGGGCCCCCGGTCAGAGGAAATCTCAATTCCCAACATTTATTATTACACATACTACCTACTTAAGTAAAAAAAAGTTTTGTCTTTAATTTATTTGTTACCTTCTTAGTTGCATACACAACTAAAAAAAATATACCTAGGTATTAAACTTTCAATGCATTGGTAAAAAAAAATTTAACCCAGTTTTAGAAAGAATGTTCAAAATCCAATTACTCGTAATAATTTTGGAAACATGTGTGGACAAACATACCTCAAAAATGTGTATATTGGTTTACATTTATATTCACCCAGTGAATATAAATGTAAATCAATATAAAAAAAAAAAAAATTTATGTTGGTAATACTTGTTGATGCTTGGGGAATCCCCGATTCGAGTTTGTATATATGAAAAACTCCACTATTGTATTACGCAAGAGCTCACCGAGCAATAAGCAGTTTATTGTTGTAAGAATTGGTTGTTTGTTGCAAGTGAGGAAAAATAGGTTGACAATGTCTACTCGGTAAGAATTTTATTCTAATATTTAAAATAATTTATACTATTACAATTATTTTAATTTTTAATCTACCCATAAAATTAATCATTTACATCGTTGGTAGGTATCGGTAGTAAAGTTTGAAATCACAAGTTACGAAATTATTATTTAAAATAATGATTCTCATCGCGCATTTCAAAATCAATTCACTATTTTGACATTCGTAACCACCAAAACTATTTCGGTACCTATGTTCATCGTTCTTTCAAAACTTACATTTGACACTTGAATTGAACTTTGAACAATCGGTGGACTTTCGTTATAAACATTTTTACTGTAGCTTTTTTGGCATTTGTTAGCAATTAAGTCCCGTCCCGTTTGGAACAGTGGTAGTGAACGCTGCCTTTGATACAAGGGTTGCGGGTTCGATCCCCGCACAGTACAAACATTTGTGTGCATGAACATGTTTGTTTGTATTGGTCTGGGTGTTTGCTATGTATTGTAAGTATGTATTTACAAAAGAAAAGTATTATATGTATATATTTGTAATCCCACTGTTGATTCTGATATCCGTAACACAGGTGCTTGAGCTACCTATCTCGGAGTCAGATCAATGTATGTGATGTTGTGAAATATTTATTTATTTATTTATTTAAGTAGATTTATGAATAAATGAAAACTATAGTATATATACAACTATACTATACTAGTAACTATAGTATAAATATAGTATTACAAACTTTTTGCGGTTTTATTCTAGAAAGTATCAGAGTGGAAGCGAAAAACGAAAGCGAAAGAAGGAGTCTGAAGAACAAAATAAAAAATTACCTAAAATAAGTCAGTACTTTAATATTCAAGATAGTATACAAGAAGAATCAAATGAACAGTGCGACGGAAAGGCAGAAAATGATGACATAAGTGGCAATATCGCAGGGCCCGATAACAGTGAATATTTAGATTCAGCGCAACCACAACCAGGTACGAGCAAATCTTTAAATGAATCATGTTTGGACATAGAAAAATTAAAATCTTTACCGCATGTTACTGATATAGGTAACTTTAAAGAACTCAATGATCAAGTAAAACGGTTTGTGATCGAGAACGGACACTGTAAACCAAAAGGCCCCTTTTTAAGGGATAGTACCAATAGATCTTTCTTAGATAAATATTATTACACTGTTTCTAAATCTGGCGTAAAGTTAGAACGCACATGGCTGTCCTATTCTCTATTGCTTCAAAAAGCATATTGTGAACCATGTTGGTTATTCGCAAATAGGGCATCTAAAAATATACAAAATATTTGGATGGAAGGCTATGATGATTGGAAACATATTGTGGAAGCCATAGAAAGACATGAGACATCGAAAGAACATTTGCATTCTTGTTTTGTACATCGACAGTGGCAGTTACATGGAACACTAGATGAAGAGCAAGAGTCCATTATCAAGAGAGAAAAAAATTTTTGGCGCCAGGTACTCACTAGACTCTTTGATGTTACTCTGACACTTTCAACCTGTAATTTAGCTTTTCGTGGCCATAAAGAAACGGTATATGGCAACAATTCTGGTCCAAAAGGAATTTTTTTGAGTATTGTTGAGTTATTAGCCAAATACGATCCTATTTTACAAGAGTTGCTAAGCAAACCTAAGGGCCAGATTAAATACTTAAGTCCAAAGATACAAAATGAGCTCATTGCTGTTCTGGTTCAAAAAGTGGAAAATGCTCTGGTAAATGAAATAGTCACCGCACCGTTTTATTCCATTTTGTTTGATACTACTCAAAATATTTCCAAAACAGATCAATGGACAACATTTCAAAATTGCTAAGCTCTGAAACAAAAAATACCATTTCTTTATTTACTTTTCCGCTGCGCGAATATATATTTATTAATTTTTTATATTGCTTATTTACTGAGAAAAAAATTAAAAACTAAAAAACGTAAGATGACGTCATCGGACGGCAGAATGTAAAATATTTCTTTGCCTAGCACATTATAGTTTTAAATTTACGAAATGCCAAACCCATGACATCAAAAAAAAGAACTTGTCAACGTTGAATGAATGAATGACGTTGACAATGTTGACACTAGTATAATTAACCTTTGACAGTAATACCTTTTTTTTATTAAAATAATGATAAGCAAAGGAATATCGCTGTATTCAGCCGTCCGATGACGTCATTTGGCGCTTACGTCTATTTAGAATATAAAGAATTTTAATAATTATTTTATGCATGAAAATGGACAAATTTTGAAAAAAGAAAAAATATGGGTCCGTTCATTTTATGTCTATTTTCATATAAAAAAACAATATGGACATGTTAAAAATATGAAATGTTGTCCATTGTGTGAACTTTACCGTTACTGTGTAATCGAGAAAGATGAAACTGGAACTCCAAAGGCGCTCGTAATTAAAGAGTCATTTTTAGGATTTCATGAGGTTAAGGATCAAACTGCCTTAGCAATGTCCAAGCAGATAATAAAATCCATAAATGACAAAAGTATTTCTCTGAATAAGTGCCGTGGACAAGGGTACGATGGAGCTAATACCATGAAAGGTACTTATGGCGGAGTTCAAAAACTCATAAGAGATATAGAGCCAAATGCAGTGTATGTCCATTGTGCTGCTCATAATTTAAACTTGGTAGTAAATGATGCAGTAAAAGAGGTCATAGAAATACAAACATTATTCGAAACTGTGCAACAAATTTATAATTTTTTTGGCCATAGTATTAGACGATGGAATATATTATCTAGTTTTATATCTGAAAACAAAAAAGGAGAAACCGTTGTATCATCAAATTCAGTAACATTAAAAACAATGAATCCAACTAGATGGGCAGAACGCTTTGATGCCATGTTTGCTTTAAAGGTTCGATTTGTTGATGTTCAAAAAGCGCTAACAGAAACCATTTTATTAAATTCCAAATCAGATGAGAGAAATGAAGCTATCTTGCTAAAGAAGAAGGTAGAGAACTACAATTTTATTATGTTGCTGGTTTTCCATTGCAAAGTCCTACAAACCATAGACGCGGCTTCTAAAGCACTTCAATCTAAAGCCATCGATCTTTCAAATGCTTCAAAGCGTTTGCAAGTCTGTCTAGAAGAACTTGAAAAGTATCGACATGAATTTGAAGATTTAAAAACGGAAGCAAATAGTATTGCAGTTAAATGGTCTATAAACCCTGAATTTCCTAAAACTCGTCAGAGAAAAGTGAAACGTCATTTTGATGAAATTTGTGAGGATGAACGTCTCCAAGATCCTGAAAGCTTGTTTAAAGTGAACGTATTCTATCGTGTATTAGACATCATCATTAATCAACTTAGATCGCGTTTCCTTGTAATGAATGAAATTGTTTCCAATTTTAGTGTCTTGCAGCCTGCCACTTTGCAAAACTTGAATGATACTGATTTATTGGAAAAGGCTTTAGCATTTGTCCATTTATATAAAAATGATATATCTATGTCGTTTTCCAAAGAAATTCTCAGTTTTCGATCCTCTTTTAAACACGAAATAGAAAGGTCATCTTCTATAAGAGAACTTGCTGACTTATTAATAATAAAGAATCATTTTATATCTTCAAGCTTTCCTGAAGTGTGCACTGCATTTCTGCTATTTCTCACCATTCCTGTAACTACGGCTAGTGCCGAGCGATCATTTTCAAAACTGAAATTGATAAAAACTTATTTAAGAAATTCTATGGGACAAGAAAGGTTAAGCAATTTGGCTATTCTATCCATCGAAAATTCTATGGCCCGAAATTTGAACTTTGATGATGTCATTAACACTTTTGCTGAACAGAAAGTCCAAAGAAAGGAATTTTAATAATTAAAATTGTGTACCTACTTTAAATAAAATTGTGATTTCAGTTCAATAGGTACCTTTAATCAAAAGTGAATAATTATAAAATCAAGAAATTATAATTATAAAGTTTGTATGTACCTACTTCACGTAGTGATTTATTAGTTAGCTTTTACAAAAAAAAGTGTATAAATAAATATTATAAAATAAAAAATACTATTGTTGTTGGTTCAGCTTCTTTATATATTGGGAAAGTGGGAGGGCCCATTCGATGAATTTGCCACGGGCCTCGAACGGTATAGTTACGCCACTGGTTCCAGGTCCCGCGGGGATTGGAGGCATGAGATTGCTGATGAGCTCGCGAGGGCAGGATCGGAGGGTACATGGTACGGCCCAAAACCCTTCTGCGGCATACCCAGAAGTTTTGCCCGTCTGACACTGGAAAGAATCTATACACACGCGAATGATGGCTCAAATTGCCGGGATTAACCCATTCCAAGCTACTCATAAAGCCCTTTGACCGCAAATCCTCCGCTGGGCTTCTTGAGCTAACAACATACACATCCTTTAACCGGTCACTGTTGCCTCAATAAGCACATGGCCACATTAGGACTGAGTAACACTATACACATAATCACTGCATGCGGACTATAGAGGATATATCAATTAATCTGATGCGGACCACTGATGCGCTAATTTAGCTTACATCTGGGAAAGCACTTTGTGAGCCCCAATGAAGCTAGGGATCTCGGTCCCAAACAACTAGTACACTTTCTGAAAAGTGTAGGGTTTGGGACTGATATGTAGCACAGTGGCAATCACAATAGATCGAACTGGTCGCAGTGATACTGGTCTGAATAGGAGACTGAATAGTGATACTGGTCTGAATAGGAGACCATGGTAGTCACAGATGATCTGTGATTGTAGCGCATCTGGAATGAGTGCAGAGACTGATGATTCCATAAGTAAGTACCACATTCCGGATTTCCGGTCTCTACGAATATGTACTCGTAGTGTGTACAAAATAATATTTTAGTAATGTGTTATTTTCTACATTGTATTAGTTTTCTATGTTGTAATAGAACAAACAAAATGTGTTTACAATGCAAGCAAAGTTAATCTAACTCACACGTGAAAGTTGTCGACTCATTCACATGAACAAATAAATGATTTATTCGGAAACAAACAACTCACAAATAGGTAAATAAACTTCCTTTACAATTTACAATATGAATAGGGTATGTTTTTTAAATGATAGGTGGCAGACGAGCAGACGGATCGCCTGATGTTTAGCGATTGCCGCCGCCCATAGACACCCGCGACACCAGTAGTGTCACATGTGAGCCGCCAACCTTCAAACCCCCCTTTCCCCCGGATTGGGCCTCCGGTACCTTCACACACGCAGCGAAACACAGCACAGTACTGCTTCACGCCGGTTTTCTGTGAGGCCGTGGTATCACTCCGGTCGAGCCGGCCCATTCATGCCGAAGCGTGGCTCTCCCACGGTCAATGTAGGTAATTTTACTTTAAAATGTTTATTATTTTGCTGTATATGTATAAGTGAGGGAGAATGGGCCAAATTTAATGCGTTCGGTCCTATCAGCGGCCAAATTTATTAATTCCTGGAATAGTTTAGTTTCCCAAATCACTTTGAAGAGAATTTTAAAATAGAGTCCCGGATATAGGACACTGCGATATTATGTTAGTATGTATTTTCTTTCTTTTGCCACACGCGAAAGAAAGCTTAGTAACTAAGGTATTAAATTTACCCCGAAGTTAAATTACTTTGCAAAGATCCCCTAGAGGATTGAAACCCTCCACAGAGCGGATATTCATAAGGTAATCGGAGAAACCCGACGACTTCCCTGCTACTGGCAACCAAAATTACCAGGTGTCTCTCCGAAATAGTGTTTGGTAAATGGCTCGATTGGCTTGAGTTTTGAATTCGAGTTTCCGATTATTTTTTCGCATGGCTTGACATCATTATAGAACCCGACGCTTCCCTCTTACTGCACTTGAAATTGCCAGGTGTCCCTCTCCGGCCTAGTGGTTGTAAATGGCTTGAGTGGCGTATAGGATCAATTCGATATCGAGTAATACTGTATTTAAAATTTTTTTTCTTTATGTAATCCAAAAGACCTCTTATGATAGAAAACATCGTTGAAAGATCAAGTAGATTCTCATTTTAAACTACCTGAGATACACAGGCTTTAAAATTCACATTATTTGGGCAACCCCAAAACGCTCCATACAAATGGCTACTTAAAATGTGACTCCACACCTATATTTTATGTATGCATTTCGTTTTAATTTTTATGATGCTATATCAACTGTTTCGTTTTAATGTTCCAATGTTTCTATTAAAAGATAAAGATAAAAAATATTTATTCCAATTTTGGGGTTCCACACAGAACACTTATGATGTCAAATCATCCAGCATCATCATCATCAGCCTATCGCATCCACTGCTGACGTAGGCCTCTCCAATTGTTCGCCCTGTGATCTATCCATGACTTCTCGCATCCAGCTCTTTGCCAGCCATCCTGCGCAGATCGTCCTCCCACCTAGCCAAGGGCGCCCCTACCATTACGTTTGCCAAGACGCGGTCTCCACTCCAGAACTCGTTTACCCCATCGGTTGTCGGTTCTGCGCTAATATGGCCAGCCACTGCCACTTAAGCTTTGCTAATACCGGTGAGCAATGTCGATAACTTTGGTTCTCTTGCCGGATCACCTCATTTCGGATTCGATCTCGGAGAGAGACGCCGAGCATTGCTCGTTTCCATAGCCCGCTGAGCGACCTTTAACTTGTGGACCAGCCGTACCGTAAGTGTCCACGTTTCGGCTCCGTATGTCATGACGGGTAGGACGCACTGATTGAAGACTTTCGTCTTTAGGCACTGTGGTATCGACGATACGAAGACACGACGTATTTTCCAAATGCTGCCCAACCTAACTGGATTCTCCTATTCACCTCATCCTCGAGGTTGTTTTTATACACAATTGCAAAGTCTGCCGAGGTATACGTATTTTTGAACAACTTCGAGGACGGCAACCGTGAATTGCAATCGGTTCCGGTAGAACATGTTCATTGAACATGACCTTGGTTTTGTCCAAGTTCATCCGTAGGCCGATGCATTTAGAAGAGTCAGCCAGGTCATTCAGCATCTGTTGTACGTCCTGCAGCGTTTCTGCCATTATGACGATGTCGTCAGCAAATCGCAGGTGAGAGATGTCAAAATAGGTACATAATATCTACCGCTGGTTCGGAATGTCGATTTCTACTGAGAAGACACCAGCAAGAAACTCAGTAGTTACTCTTTTCAAATATTGATGATGTTACAGAGTTTCAATTGAGAAGAGAAAAATACAATTATGAAAGTTAATAGACTACTATGAATAACAACTCAAAAGATTAATCAATTAACATGACCAAGCATCCTTATCATTTAAATAGTCTTGTACTCTATAGTAACCTTTCTTCATTAGGCAGGTTTTAATATGAGACTTAAATTTATCCAGTGATAGGTTAATGACATTTTGTGGTAGCTTATTAAATATCTTAATACTTAAGCCAACAAATGAACTACCGATTTTATGAAGTCTGAGGACCTGGACGACAAGCCTATGTTTATTTCTGGTGTTAAGACTATGACTATCGGACTTTTTTGGAAAAGTGTGCAAGTTCTTACGTACATACATAATGCAGTCGAGGATGAATTGGGAAGCCACGGTTAAAATATTTTTTTTTTTTAATATTTCCCTAAGTGAGTCACGCGATCCAAGTCTGTACATAGCGCGGATGGCCCTTTTCTGTAATACAAAAATAGTTTGTATTTCAGCAGCAGACCCCCACAACAGTAGACCATATGACATCACACTGTGGAAATAGCTGAAATAGACCAGTCTTGCCGTCTCGATATCAGTCAGACGCCTAATTTTTCTTACTGCATATGCAGCGGAACTTAGTCTTCCTGCCAAGGCAGCAATATGAGGACTCCACTCAATTTCGCATCTATAGTTATACCGAGAAAAACTGTGGAATTAATGATTTGAATAGATTCATTGTTCATCTTCATACTAGTAGTTTTCTTTGAGTTAAGAAGTAAATTGTTAGTCGTAAACCAGTGCAATACCTGCGAGAGAGCACCATTTACGTCGTCAATTGATTCTTTATATCTGTAATATTTTTATATCTATAATATATAGTTAGTGAAAATCGTATGGGTTATTCAATGGTATAATTATTTTTTAATAATTTCATACTTTTAAAATAGACTTGCCCATGAAACTTTGAATGACCATAAAACCGGCTAGACGTTATATTTTTAATTGAGAATGTTTGCTATTGGCTCATATTTACCTTTATTTTGATAAAATATTTGTATTTTGTAAAATCTGGAGCTTAGTCAAATACAAGGCTTGACGTCGTTATAGAAACCGACGTTTCTCCTACACTGATACTAAAATAGCCAGGTTTCTCTTCATGGTGTGTTGTATAAGATTCAAGTTCTTAGGCCTATAAATCGTGACCGTCAGAATGACTGGACCAAACGAGATATTTAGATGAGAACCTGTGCACTATTTACCACCTATTTGCTACATTTTGCTACCTTTAATTATATATTTGCTACCTCTCTATTAGGACAGATATTTCATAAATTAAGTGGCCAGTCATTCTGACGTCAGGTTGACTGACCACTTCTGAGTTTTCATAGTTTTAGTGTTGTATTTACCACTTTGCTTATGTACATATTTACTACCTATTTGCCACCTTAACATATATTTTGCACAGAATTTTGGGAAGCTTCTTTAAAAAGTAATCATTAAAATTCACTAAAACGCCTGCGAATCAAAATACGAATATTCATGTCAGAATAATTTTTCTAAATATTTCGTTTAGTCCAGTCATTGTGACGGTCACTATAAATCGAGGCACGAGTCATTTTTGCACTTTATCTACAGCATTTATCTCGGGATTCATAGTCTTTTCAATCCTTAAGATATTTAGAGACTGAGTTTTTTCAGTTGATTTTATTTGTGTGATAGTTGGCAGACAAGCAGGTGGATCACTTCAGGCTAAGTGATTCTTTTTTTAAAAGATTGGGGGCAGATGAGCTGACGGATCATCTGATTGTAAGTGACTACCGGAGCACCGCACACTAGATCTCGGTTGCCTTCCTTTCTCATAAAAGTGCGTCGGCGGCCTTTTAAAAAGGCATACTCTCTACCGCCCAAGGATACCCGCAACACCAGTGGTCACAAGTGCGCTGCAATCCTATGAACTCCCCTTCCCCCCCGATTGGGCCCCCGGTACCCTCACACACGTAGCGAAACACAGCATAGTGCTGCTTCTTATTCTTAGACTACGTTTTGAAATACTTTACTGTGTTTACTTATTTTGTGACTCAATGCTGTTACAACACTACTCGGAGCCGATAACTCGAGACCACGTCGTTATGTCACGGACGGTAAGTAATTGAGTACAACCTGTGCGGATAAAGAATGGGATCAGAAATGGCGGCGCATCTATTCAACTTCTCGCTCGCACACTATTTGCGTCTATACTCGCACTCGTGGGTGTGCGAGCGAGAAGGGAATCGATGCGCCGCCATTTCTGATCCCATTCTTTATCCGTTGTATGTAGTAAAATGGTGCTGCATAAAACATAGGTAGGTACTTTTAAGGGGCCGGCTAGCAAAGTATTTCCCATACAACCGTTATGCCATAATAATTTGCAATTTGAGGATATTTCGACATTTCATGGCTTGCTTATCCGGAAAAAAGGCAATTATCTAATATTGTAAATTTAACAGAGACACAGCTTGTATTTGTCTATAGTTGAGCCAAGCCACATTTGACGTCTCTAAAAATTAGATTCATAGCGAGGTGACCTACTAAAAAACTTCGATTAAAGTGAGTAATCGATATGTGCTTCAAACAAACGTGAATCGAATACTATAATAATGAAAAAGAAGTTATTAGTAGGTACTTTTATTTGGAGAAATGTCAATCAAAATTATTGAAAAGAAAGAGTAAAGTAGGTACCGATCCTAGATATCGATCCGCGGCCAGTTTATTTCATTTTCATCGAAATCAAAGAGTTTATATTGTGTGCCATAGTTCTTTACGAGTATACAGAGTTATTAATGTTTTTAAACAAGAGAATAATAATACGTTTTTTGTAATCGGAATGTGGCTTTTCATTTAAGGATGGATATTCCTACACGATTAACATTGAATTGGTTAGATTATTTGGCGAACATCACTAGAAATTAAAAAAAAAATGAGACACAAAATTGTACCAACGGTTAATTCTCCAGAAAAGTTCATAAATAGTTTAACAGAGAAATTAAATCATGAAATTATCTTTTTTGTCTTTACTGAAATAAATAAAGGCAAACATATTTTTTAAAAAGTTAAGTAATTGTGCTTTTTTAACATAGAAAGATTAATAAATTCAATGACCGTTGTTACAAGGTTACGTTGTCGATTTTTGTTGAAGTGTCAAATGTGGCATTTATAGTGGCCCAACTATAGTTACACAATGTTTTATAGGTAATCTTAACATTTTTCGATCGAGATAGATTTTTTTATCTTTGTTAAATTTACATAATGATTAATTGGCTTTTTGATATAAAACAAATAAGCAGAAAATATAACGAAGTAACGACGTTCGTCGAAAAATTTACGAAAGTCGATTATATTTCGTAAATTTTTCGATATATATTTTTAAGTGGGTAAATATTTGTAAGATAATGTTTTAACACATAGAAAAATACTAATAACACATACATTAATCCCAATAACAGCAATGGAATGGTATCGAATATCATCAAATCGCAAATTATTTTGGTTTGTATGGGAAACATGTTGTTCGCCGGCCTCTTTAGTACCTACACACATTGCGGAAATCCGTTTTTATTTATTTACTGTACGTGTTTTCAGCACAAGAAGTAAGTACTACACTTGGTTTTCGTGATGAGTATCAAAAGAAGTACCTAGTTGTTTTATTCATGGACACGCTTCACTTTCACGATGCTTTGGAGTTAATCTCTTCCCCTCTTATTGCAAAAAACTACTCTGATACCGGGTTTAATCCTTGCTTGCTTGAACTTGCTTGGTTCATGACTATTACGGAATAATGTTAGTTCTTATTTTTTTATTACAAATCTTCGACCAACCATAGATCACTTAGTACTGTAGGATAGTGTCAAAATTGATCGAATCATTCAATCATTCGTTCAGTGACGTTTCGTTTTACATAACCTTGTTTTGTTGTCCGAAGTAAAACTATTTTTGAAAACTGTTATTATAAACTATAATATAAATATATATGGATATACTGTCCAATGACAGTCCGTGACAATTCACGGAATCGTTATTTTGAGGTTATTATTGATTCGGCTGGTAGGGCTAAAAAACAAGCCGCATGGGCTGATGCAATTTAAAGGTTTTAAATTAGTGTCTAGTGGTTTTTAGTGTACAAATTTGTGTTTATTTGTGCAATTAAGTGCCGCAAAGTGATTCTAATAATATGAATCGTTGGATTGTATCGTTTTTAACATACTGCTATTGTATGTCGAGTGAGTTGACTCGTGACAACTTGCATGAAGGCGCAACTTCATAAGCAACCCACACTCGTCCACTGCTGGACATAAGTCTCCGGACAGAGTCTTAAAACCCGCTTTTAGAGTGATATCCGCTGAATCCGTAGGTCGATATGTTCTTCAATTATTCCTAGTTCTTCAATTATTTCTAGTATTAATCCTACTAATTATTATAAGGTCGTAAGGCCCAAAGTTCTTTTTAATGCCAAAAACAATTGATTTTCTATTATGTCTGCTGTCTGATGGGCCTTACGAGGTTAGACCACGTTTGTTAATAAGAGGGTTCCAGATTTATTACTGTGTAATATGAGACCGCTGTGAGTGTATCGGTTTTTTTTAACGGTTGGCATTAGCGCACTTGTGACTTCACTGGTGTCCATGGGCGGCAGCAATCGTTTACCATCAGGTGATCCGTCTGCTCGTCTGTCACCTATCACACTAAAAAAAATCATAAAGGTACATATACTATATATTTTATACTGATTTTTCAGTGTTTGTAACAGGTAAGTACAAAAATATTGTCACATGTAAAATTGGCTATTGAATAATTTAGGGAAAGATATTTCAATACACTTGACATTGGCGGAATCACACGCGCGGCCGTAACCGTGCGCGGGATAACATCATAAAAAAATTATTCAGAAATTTGTTAATTTTTCACCAATTATTATTTTACTCAAAGAGTGTTATTTAGTAGAAAAACAGTCGGATATATTTTCGAATTCACGCCAAAAACAGTAGGTAACACGACACTTGCGGCTGTGACGTATATACACGAACTATACATACGGTGATGCCGGTGGTCGCGGTACGACGGCAAAATGACAGAGGTATTGAAATGTGACGTCATATCATACGGTGTTCAATCATGGCCGCTCGCGTTTGAGATCTCGTAACCACAGATAAAAACTCAAATCTATTTTATAAATATAAACTATGTAAAATATATTTACATGCAAAGTACATATTTTATATTTATTTATTTAAAATGTGTTTTAAGAAGACAATAAATAATATTCTTATTATTTCTTATTTTTAATCTATAAGCAATAATATATCTTCATGACAATAATAAAATAGTCATGTTTTACCTCGAATTACATACAGCCTTGTACATTCTCGTTTGTAAATTAAGTTACTCCCGAACGGCAGGACACTTACTACAGTGTATGCAGGGTTGAAATCTAATTTGTGGTAACAAAAACAAGTTAACTCCGATGGCTACACGTGTAAATAGTTGCATGATAGATACTCGTACGATTAAGTAGATACTTTTTATTGTTAAAATGTCTTTGCACATAGCGATGGTAGGTCAGTGGATATATTTTTTATGCGGTGGCAGACGAACAAACGGATCACCTAATGTTAATCGTAAGTCGCCCATAGACACCCGCAATACCAATGGAATAATTTAGAAGTGTCTGCCCACAATTGTTGAGATAATGATTCTGAATGTGTAACTACGATTCAGTTGGTCTTCTTTCCCTGCTTACTAGGACGGATTGATAAGTACGAGTTAATTAATTATTGTTTCTTAATTTAAAACTCTTTGCCATGTTTACGTTGTTCTATTTTTAAAACTGACGCGATTTTTATGTCAGTGCAGTAGGAATATTCTTTGACCACAGATCACTATACACGAAGACTTTTAATCGGTGATCAGGACCTACTGATTCCGACTAGGTGGATGATGGCCATTGCTATAGTAATAGTAGTTACATGTCAGCGTTCCATTTTTTTTTACTTGTCTGGGACTTTAAGTTAATAACTATGAATATGGTCATCCTACTCCTCCTTGTTACAAATAAAACCTCTTCATAAGTACAGGTACAGTGATGATAACAAACCTCATTAGAGATTTAAAGTTTTTCATGTTATCGGTAGAAAACTTTCAAATGGCAGACAACGTCAAATAAAACAAATTAAAAATGTAGGAAGACCATACATTCCAATTAAATTTAGATATGTAATAAAATTTAAAATAAAACCTAAACAAAAAGAAAACATGTAACTACTATTACTATAGCAATGGCAATCATCCACCTAGTCGGAATCAGTAGGTCCTGATCACCGCTTAAAAGTCTTCGTGTATATGTAGCAAGCTATTTTTTGACTGGCATCCTGATTTGTCGGGCATGCTGTTATATTATATGCATATAAGTACCTACACTCTGTTTTGGAATATATATTTTACCAAAAACCTTTATGTATCTTTGAGTATATAGCCCCGTATGTATTAATATTTTTGAATCGTATAACGCTTTGGTCCTAAACTGCAATGTTATACAATTGTTTGTTAATTATATATAAATAAAAATATAGATTTAGATAGTATAATAAAGTTTATAGTGTTCGCGTTTGCGGTCGGCTGCTCGAGTTTGCTAAACACGTGGGCAACCGCACTGATGGGTTCGCCCGCTCAAACTCAGATAATTATAATTAATGTCGAGAGCATGGATAATTGTTTGTGTGTGTAGTTATTATGTATATTTGTTTCTAATCTCAGTTAAGGAACATGCACCACGGTGAAGCGGAGAAGAACGGTTTGCATGATAGAATTTTTAGGTAGGTAATTACCACGTCCTGAAAAAATATCGAATGTTCAAGTAGTTGAAAATATTATAATTAAACAAGACGGGAATTAACACGATATTTATTATGTGATCCAACATTGTGTACTCACATATTTTAATCGATGTTTCGGTAGCCGTGGTCACGAGCGGACTGGCGGAGCACGGCGTCGTCTGCTGGGGCCGGGCTGTGAATCTTCGGACACCCTCACATTTGCCGATATTAATTCGCCACTAATTGAAATATGTAGGTACCTACAAAATGTTGGATCACTTAATAAATATCGTGTAAATTCCCGTCTTGATTAATTATACCTAAGGTAGGTGACCCAAATAAAGCCTACGCCCCAATAAAGCCTATTTTTAAAATTTCGCGCTACACGATTTCAAATGGCCGCCAATGTTTGTAGATGTGTGCGTGTGCATTAACTAACACCTACATACGTGGCACGAGGCCCGTGCCGCGAACGTGTTGGAACCTGCAGTCGAAAACAGCTACGACGCGGAGCGCACGCTTGTTTTTACAAAACTGTGGCCGAGGAAACAGTAAGTATTTTTATTTTTATTTGTTCATGGTGTGCTGTATTTTGTCTATAGGTTAATTAGACGTTTAGCCATCTCCTCACATAAGTGAAAATGCTTTGATATCGGTGTATTGTCTATAATCATCCTTTTGTTTACCCATGTGCCTGGCCCTAATAAGGCCTACCAAATAAATTGATAGGCCTTATTACGGCACACGTACAGGCCTTATTAGGACAATGTTTTATGACAGCCAAAAATACCTTAGTAATAGAGTAAACCCTTGTTTTCAGTAACATCATGGAAAACGAATCACCAGCTTCTACCACCAAGAAAAAAAGAGCTGAATGGACTTCACAACAAATGGAAAACGCTGTTAAAATGGTAGAAAGAGGTATGTTATCTACTTATGCGGCTGCAGCCAGATTCAATATCCCTAGAAGAACCCTACGCAACCATTTAGCGAGTGGGTCGACAACACGAAAGCTTGGTCGATCGTCTATATTGACTTCAGAACAAGAAGCTGCACTTGTCAGAAGAATCATACGTCTGGCTGATGTTGGAATGCCGTTAACACCAAAAATGTTGCGCATACAGGCTTACTCATTCTGTAGAATTAATAAAATTGTTAACACTTTCAATGATGCCAAAAACGCCGCAGGGAAAAAATGGTTAAGGCTTTTTCTCAAACGGCACCCTGAATTAGCTCGCCGTAAAGCACAGATGATGAATCCAGCTCGTGCTCAAAAGTTAAATAAAGATATTGTTCGAGATCATTTTTCCAAATACAAAAGCGTGCTGGATAGACTTGGAATTGAAAATAAACCTGAATGTATTTACAACATCGACGAAAAAAATTGTCGCATTTCTTTGCACCATCAGCAGGCAGTTCTGACAGCTAAAGGAAAAAAAAGAGTTCATCAAATAGCGAATGAGCATGCTGAAAGTGTGACTGTAGTAGGCTGCGGAAATGCTATAGGATCAGCAATCCCGCCAATGATATTGTTCAAAGGCAAGAGAATGAAGCCAGAATTTCAAGACAATCTACCACCAGGTTCTTTGGTAAAGATGACGCCAAAAGGCAGTATGACGACAGAAACATTCATAGAGTTTATTAATCATTTGCATAAATACAGAACATCAGGGCCATGTCTCTTAATTTTTGATGGTGCAAAATGCCACCTGGACTTTACTATTGTGGAAGAAGCTGAGAAGTGTGGCATTACTTTATACTGTCTTCCTTCGAATACAACTCATGAGCTACAGCCCATGGATAAATCTGTCTATCGTTCTTTTGAGCATCATTGGGACCAAGAGTTAATAAAATACGTCAATCAGCATCCTGAACGAACCCTGAACAAGACAAGCTTCAATGTAATTCTCTCGCAAGTATGGCCGAAATGTATGACTATTACCAATATCTCGAATGGGTTTCGTGCTACAGGGTTATTCCCATATGACCCACATGCTATTCCTGAAGAGGCGTTTGCGCCCTCTGCGCTATCAGAACTTCCGAATCCAACAAATAACGAGAATATTGGTATCTTATCTGATAAATTGGTGGAACAAGAGATTTCGACTGCAAATGTAGAAGATTCAGAGGAATCAGGCACAGATTCTGAGAATTTGCCACTGTTCTTGCTCTCCAAAAATAATCGTAATGCTGGAACTCCAAATAAAATAGACAATCAATCAACCACATGTGAGATTTATCAACATTTACCAACTCCTAAGTTCAAAACTGTAGCGACTGCTCCACGCAAAAAGTCTCTGAATTACAGGGCTCAAGAAGTAACAAAGGATTTGTTTGGTAATAGTGCTACAAACTCCAGATCACAGATAACTGTACCATCTTCAAGAGTAGACGATGTTCCTGGTACTTCATCTATGATAAAGACGAACACAAAGACATCAAAAACAGCGGCAGTTTCTGGTTGCATATTTGTACAACCTGCAGTTGCTGCAACACAAAAGCAAACTTTAGTAAAGACTGCTTCTGTGACTGCAAGTAAGCTTAAACAATCTGAGCCAATATGTCATGATAATGAACCTTCTTGGTACTGCCCAGCTTGTCAAGAAGATCGAGTTGATCATATGCGACAATGTCTTACTTGTGGCGTTTGGTATCATGAGCTGTGTGTTGGACTCACACCAGCTGATAAAATATTTTACTGCTCAGCAGATTGTTTGAAAAAAAAAATGAAAAGGTCTGATTAGTTTTTAGTAGGTATGTTACTTTACATGACGAAAAATTCGTTACTATTGTGATTAAAAGTTTTTAATTGATCTCATTAGATTTACTACTAGTATTGACAACGTATTTTATCCGTAAAAAAGTTGAATGATTACTTATTTTTATTGAGGCTTTATTAAGACACTGGGTTCCTAATAAGGCCAAAGTGACATTTTTGTTATTTTTGTTCACAAAAGTGTGTTTTTTGTTTCTAAAGCAATTTTGTTACATTTGTTACAAAGTTTAATAAATAAATATAATTATTTCAAATTACCAGTGCATTTTTATTAAAAACCAGCTAGATAAAAAATAAAAAAAATAAGGCAGGCCTTATTTGGGTCACCTACCTTAGTTATAATGCAACGCGAAAATTTTAAAAAAACTATTTAGTTTAAAATATTGTCTACAAAATGCGTTAAATCATTACATGGTAGGATGACCCAAAAAGAGCTCGTGTGAAAGGGCCGGTTTGAAGTTAAGCATGACTTGAGCACGAACTTTGACAGTTGAGTCAAACTTCAACTGTCAAACTTTGTGCTCAAATCGTGCTTCACTTCAAATTCTCAATTCGGAAAACGAATTTACTAAAATAATAAATATTGCAGATTTATTTCACAACATCACATTGATTGATCTGACTCAGAGATAGTTAGCTCAAGCAACTGAGCTAACTATCTCGGAGTCAGATCAATAGAACCCGCAACCCTTGGACCAAAGGCAGCGTTCACTACCACTGTTCCAAACGGATTATTTTTATACAGAAATAATTATGTATCCTTAAATACAAACTAACTATTAAGGCATTTAGTATTAAGGCGTTGGTCTTCCGAATGAAATAAAATAAATAATTAAAAAAGCCATTTCAACACGGACGTATTTGGAATGCAAACATTTTCGGCGTTTAGGTAGCTGCTGTGTCCTGCTCTCGCAAGACGGGTGTGACAAAGACGTTTTTTCTGAGATGATGCCTGGACTGACTACGAGCCTACCTTTACGGATGAGCGACATTATCCAGCAGTCAAGATCCGGGCGGATGGCACTCGTTTAGACGGCCTAGTAGAAAACTGGCGCGAAAAAAAACTCGTCCCTGGATTTTAAGTTTTTGTTTGCTGTCCATTGCAGCATTTGCACCACAAAAAATATTGTTTAGTTTAGGTTACAGTGACCAGCAAAAGAATCTTGATACCCTGAAACGTTTTTTTTTTCCGGCAACTAGGCCCATTGTGGTCCACCGCCAGCGGCACATTATACACTGCTGCTTTTATATTGTGATTTTATTTTTTATGTCATAGGTGGAAGACGAGCAGACGGATTACACCGTTCTGGGACCCAATTTACGAGCACTCGACATCCAAGTCGAGTTGGAGATTTGTATGGACGATCTCTATATTTTTGCAGTGCCTCAGGCATCGTGGAGTCGCGCACGAACGGAATACTACACGTGCTTGCGGAAGACAATTGCGTCACTACTGAGCAGGCTGCGTGCGAGCACCAATAGCATCTTGAAACCCTAGCTGACAAGCTAGACTGGTCCTTTTTACAGACACTGTAACTGGGTGATGATGGCAGTGATGTATTGCGTCAATCTCTGCGCCCAAAGCGCGGCAGTTTCAGCCTCACAGGCCGCGCGCGCAGCCTCCTCCTCAGCAGCAGCTAGTACTTCTAGTTCACGAGCGGCTATTTCGGCCAACACTAGCCACGCTTGCTCTTATATTAGTAGCGTCTGATGGCGCCTACATGGCGAACTCTCGAAGGACCAAACGATGTGGCGGTCAGAAAGGGAGACACCGGTAAGGGGGTAAAATTAATATATTATAAAAATAAAATTATAGAAATAAAGAAAAGACAGAAATTTACATGTCATCGGCCGGAACGTCAGAAGAAGAAGAAACTTCAAAGAAATACTTTTCCTAATAAGGGCGCCTAAGCGGCAAGGAGGTCTGTCTTCGACATATCCCTCACGGACATAAGTAATCTATTAAAAATCTATATGCGTTAATATTTATATTCAATTTGATTTCATCAAAGTTTTAGATTGAATGTTACAAACAGTATATTAAGATTTTGTATTAACAATGTATGGATTATTTATGATTTATTTTTATTTATATTTAATTTAATTTATAATCGACTTCAATGTCGAGTCCTAGAGAATTGAACATCTGGTAATACCTATTGACAAATACTCGAGCTTACCAAAATTTGCGACTTATCTGTTCGACGGAAATCCGTGGAGCGTAGGTACTTAAAAGGGCGGGACAGGAAAAGCTTAAAAAAATTAAAACTGAAAAGTAGGTATTAGCATTTATCTATTTTGAAAATAAAATCGATATATTTTAATATCATGTCATCTGACTGTAATCAAATCGATAAGATTAATTTAAAATCAATTTATCACTTTCATTCATACATCTAAATTTACTAAATAATTTACATTTATTTATTTGTTATTATATTTAATATGAACATGATTTAATTTCGTAAATTTGATATCGATATTTCCGGGGAATCGATTTGATTACGTGAGGACGCGAGGGTCGGGCATTCGGACACTGGTGGTCGACACGGACGAACACACTGTAATTTCCTGATTGAGACGAAATTAAAGAAGGTAAAAGTGAGCGGCTGTCTTATTTAACGGACCCCTTCTGGCTTATTTTAATAAGTCAGAAGTGGGATTTGAGTAAGTACATTGTGTTACTTCACCACGCCTGCTTGTGGGTAAGTCAATTATATTTTCTTTTGTAATTAGTACAACGAACAACATTGCTTGATTGCGATACGCCATGTCAACATTAGAATGTACCTTTAATGAAATTTAAGAATCTTTCCTCAAGGCGAACATGCATTGTGTAGCAGTAGTTTAAATAATTAAATGATATATATATACCCCCTGCTACATTTATTTTTAAAAATCAGCCATAGCAAACTTTGAAATTGAATTCCTTGCAATGATGTTCGTTTATTTGTGATGTAGATTCATTTGATCTACCTAGCCTATAGACTTGATGTGGGTAGGAAAGTATTTGATGTTAAATACTATTAGTAACAAACAAAAATCGTTTCTACAAATACTTACGCCTTTTACTTACCCACCGATTGGTTACTATTACCTATTTGAATAAATATGTGATATTACATAATTTAATGATTTTAACCTTAATTTTTTAAAAAAAAAAAAGGAAATACATTATTTTTTAAGTTGCAACATAGCAATTCTACAGTGATGTTTATATTAACTGTAATTTTTATTTAATTTGAACAATAATATGTTAATTGTTGCGTTTATCTAATTTGACATTTAATCTACCATACTTAGGTATGATAGGCAGTATGCCCGTATGAATTTTAGTTAGGTATTTATAGTGAAAATATAGTTTATAACTATTTATTATCTACCTGCTAGGTACAATGTTATTTCTATTATACAACATACAGTAGAACAAAAACTACAATTTAAATTACCATAAGTTAGGTACTT
>JADPWL010001234.1:0-11557 GCA_019059595.1 Marasmia exigua | reverse complement strand
AAAAACGCATGTTTGTTTTTGGAGCTCTATTGTATAGTAAAAAAAACCGCCTTCTAAACCACGAAACTAAAAAGTGTAAATAAAATATTCTCACACACTTCAATAACCCATTTTTATGAACACTCGAAAAATGGCCGTCTCGAAGATGGCGCCCTATACTATCTATTAGGTAGATACTAATCTTGTACACAACATTCAATGCAGTTAAATTGAAGATTGTTAAGCAGTTAATTTTTATATTACGAGGTTTGAACATTTTGGTTGACTTTCACTTTTGGACTTGAGATTGAAAAACTTTTATTGGACAGCTTTACGCGACATATGCACACCTGTCAGTCAGGCCGTTAGAGCGCAGAGCCAAATTAACCGGCACTACACGAAGAATATCCGGACCGTCAGCGATACGAGATTAGCATAGTCTACAAACAGCTTAAGACGGTAAGGCACCGGGTGATGATGGAGTCACAGCGGAGACTTCTGAAAGCAGGAGGATCGACCTGTCCTGAAAACCCTTCAGAGGCTTTACAACTCCATCATCCACTGAGGGAAAGACACCCAAAGCGTTTGGCACTCTGCGATGGTGAGGCTTTTCTGCAAAAAGGGGTGACAAATCCCAATGAAGAATTACAGCCTATCACGCTGATGAGCCACATATATAAGCTGTTTCGAGAGTTTATGACGACATCGTCTCGCACGCAGGTCGACGACTTACAGCCTCCCGAACAAGCGGAAGTTTTCGAAAAGCTTTAGCACATAGACCACTATACATTACGCTGCGGCAGGTTATACAGAAGACCGAAGAGTATAAACTGCCATTATGCTTAGCGTTTGTGGACTATGGAAAGCCCGCGACTATGTCGAGACCGGGCCGTGCTACAATCTCTCCAAAGTGCCCGAATAGAATAACCAGTACATACAAGTGTTTGCATTCACATGTACGGAAACGCCAAAAAAATGGTCAGTCCGTCTTCAGGGCCAGGAACAAAACCCATTCCTCTCCGGCGAAGGTGTGAGACAGAGGTGAAGTTATATCGCCGAAAAACTGTTCACCACTCTGTTGGAGGACGTGTTTAAACTTCTGGACTGGGAGGACTTGGCATCATATAAATGGTGGTACATAACGCAACCTTCGATTAGCTGATGATAATTCGTAGTCATGGCTGCAGACCTTGGAAGACCTAGGCACAAACTGACGACTCAGTAGAGTCTCCCAACAAGTGGGTCTGAAAAATGAACATGGACAAGGACGAAAATCTGTCGAATTCCCATGTCCGTACCCACTCTTGTGAAGGTTGGAAGCTCTACAATGGAAGTTGTAGACGAGTACATATACTCGGACAAAAGTTCCAGCTTGGTAAGTCCAACTTCAGAAAGAGGTCGATCGGACGATCCAACGCGGCTGGCGCAAGCGTTCGGGAAGCTACGCAGCATATTTTCGGCCCCACCTACCTGCAGTTTGTCTCAAGACGAAAGTCTTCAATGCGTGTGTGTTGCCAGTGATGACATACGGAACGAAACATGGCCGCTTACACGTAGCGATTAAGAGGCTCAAAGTCACCCAGAGAGCAATGGAGAGAGCTATGCTTTTTTTTCCCTGAGTCTCCCTGGCGTGATAGTATCAGAAATGATGAAGGATCGCAGCGAGAACTAAGGTTACGACATAGCCCAAAGGATTGCATGCCTCAAGTGGCAAGGGGCAGGGCACATAGCGAGGAGAAACAGACGGGGCCGTTGGGGCAGAAAGGTCCTGGAGTGGAGGCCACGCACAGGCAAAGGTCGCAAGCCGTGGCAGGCCACACAAGGTGGACGACGCGATCGGGTGAAGATCGCGGGTAATCCATTGGATGCGGGCGGCACAGACGATCTGTCGTGGAGACATTGGGGAGGCCTATGTGCAGAAGTGGACGTCTATGGCTTTTTGAAATGATGATGATGATGATGAACATTTTGGCTGAAGTTCATTTTGTAGCTCGAATTGGTACTATGAACAAAGCAAATGAGTCGAATACAATTCCGTACTGATTCTAAATTAGTCTTTAGACAAACTGCGATTGCTACCTGAACAAAGGCTTTACCTTTATTTTCAGAAGATTTTTCTATCAAGAACTTACGATCAGATATTCCATCCCCGTCCCTGTAGTTACTCGGATATTTTCAAAACTCATATCTTGTTACTCTTCAATTTAGGTCCGAAAAGGAAATTGTGTTCACGTGTTTCTTTTTTGTTTCTCGCTGATATAAAGGGGCAAAATCGCTAACCATAAAATGCATTTCTCCGAAACGCGGCTTTCCGCATGCGGCGGATGCAGCCCCATGATTTAAAAGTAATTCCATTATTTAAGTTTGGAGTTGGCTGGAAATTTTCGAGTTGCAAATAATGTGAGGGGCTCCTAAAAGTTCGCTTCATCACTAATGTGATTGGAGTGGCTCGGCAAGTGAGGATATTACAACTTTTAAGTGGCGTAAACAAGTTGTCGGTGCACGGCAGGCAGCCAATCGCCACAAACAGACAGGGAAACCATCTCCGCTTGGTGGCACGTGGCTTCGGAGTGAGTATACCATTGGGAAGGGTGAAATAGTTATGGACGCGTCGGCTGTGCAAATAATTGTTATTTGTGCCTCTCCGGATGAACGCGGTTTTAAAGCACAGATAAGTAAGGTTAAAAGTAATATCTATTTACACAATATTAAAGTTTGTACGATTACATCGCTCAATTATTGTAAGTTCAACGACGTAGGGGAGACTGGGGACACTTGATCCCTCCTTTTGTTTTTTGGCGATTATTTTGTAAATATTAATCCGATTTTAAATATTTTGGTACTTAAATATGTGGAATTTCATTGATTATACTAAGTATAATAGCAAGTGATATATGACATAACTTTACTAACTAGCTCATGAAAACTTCGTATAGGGAATGATATCATGTGTCCCATATATGTGTCTGACTTGATCCCCCTCTTCTGGAAGACTTGATCCTGGGGGAACAAGTCTCCCACATTCACATATCTCTGCAATAAGCTTTTAAAATTCTCAAAGAAATTTCCGACATTGTGTCTGTTAAAAGCTGTAGCGCGAAAACTTGTGGCTTCGGGTACACGCAATGACAACTCTTTGTGACGATTCATAAAACCGTAGAACCAATTGTAAGTAGCTGTTTCCTGTTCAACCCATTTTGGTGGTATTTTTTTACTATTTTCAGAAGCATATTGAAATGCAAGGTCTCGTACATTCTTAGGAGTTAATCCATGGTATAATTTAGTGGCCATTATTAAATAATTAACAAGTTCTGTCTCTTCAGTTGACGTAAAAATTTGTGACTGGCGGTAATTTGGCGTGTAGTCAATATTTTCAGTCGTAGCATATTTCTTCTTTCTGACATTTTTCAATGTCATAACTGCTATCCCGTAACCTCTTGCAGTACCACGAATACTCTTACCCTGAATAACATCATTGACAGCCAACTCCAAGATTTCCTTATTGATTGGTATTCTTTTTCTAGCACCTTCTTTTGTTTTATATATTCTAGGCATATTGCGATTTGCTTCCACATTTATAATGCGGACGGCTAAGGAATGGAACTCTCTGCCGAGATCTGTTTTTCCTGACCACTATAATCTTTAAGGCAAGAGTGAACAGGCATCTTTTAGGCAAACGCGTATCATCCTAGACCTCATCGTCGCTTTCCATCAGGTGCGATTGTGGTCAAGCATTGGCTTATTGACCAAAAAAAAAATATTGAATCCTGAAATTATTAAAAAACTAAACATCAGGGGCACCTTCTTGCACCTTCTTTTGTTTTATATATTCTAGGCATATTTAATCTTGATATTATTTAAAAAAATTACATTAGGGGACACTTGATCCGCCGGGATCAAATCTCCCATAAGAAAGTGTACCATGTGTACCCTAGGTATATTGAGGATATAAAAGAATATTGTAAAAATATCTAATACTATTTACACTTTTCTATGAAACAGACGTTTAAACACATAGATAAGTAATAGTTTAAAATTGATTCTAGTACAAAATATGTTTCCTATCCAATTGCGAAATCAAAATAAAAACTTACGAAAAATATTTTCTGGCCACACGAAACACAAAATCATCCGCCATCTGCTTAACTGTCAAATTTGACAGGAGTACCAACTTTAGAAAGTTTGAACGTACCATAGACTATCACTGTTGCCACTTATAAATCATATAGTGTACAGAAAAGCTTTGTAAATCTAGTGTATCTAGTCTCCCGTAAGGATCAAGTGTCCCCAGTCTCCCCTACATTCCTAAGCGCGTCGATTGCTTACAATTTTATTTATATTAGTTCACGTTCGATTGTCACTGTGTGTACACAATAAAATAAATATAAATCAAGAATCTTCAAGGCTTTTCCTACATTTACTATCAAGATAAATCATGATAAACGTGTGAGTAAACAAGTACTGATACAGTTTTTTTTACAAAATTTTGGTCTAAGTGTACCTTGAGCTCCAAAACGGTTTCCTACTATGGACGCAAGCGAGAGTTACATCCTATGATAAGGCCTAGAACGCATTGGCGGTAGGCCGCGATAGCCGTATCGCGGCCTACCGCCAATGCGTTCTAGGCCGTTGCCGTGCCGTTGCGGACACACATCAATGTTTACATGAAACCGCTTGATAACAACGCAATTATCTGCGGCCAGCCGTCAAACGCTCCGATTTTTCTGGAGCTGATGTGCGGCACGCCGTATCGCGCCTACCGTTAGTGCGTTCTAGGCCTACGAGAGGGGAGAGAACTTTTTTTTTTACACTTTTCACTGTGGACATCCCCCTCATTTTAGCGTGTATTTCCCGGTTGCGTCCAAAGCTTTAAAGCCCAGGGGTGCGCTTAGACCATGATTCAGGATTTGGGGAGTCTGGTAATTACAATAATGCGACTGCCTTCTGACCTTCGTAACCATTTAACAGGGGAATAAGATCAACTGAATCATGGTTACACGTTTCATATACTATCCGAAACGAACAGACTATCTCACGAGGGTTTCTCGCACCGCTGAGCTAAGGTTAATACGCACATAGATATGAAAAATGAAAAGTATTATTATTAATGTTGGTAAATATGTAAACAGATGCTGCCATACCGACAGCTAGTTTGTAATACATGTCACTGGATGGCGCCACTGCGCCAGCCAATTATAGCGCATGCTGTTTCTGATTCTCTCTCTTCTCCTGTTGCCTATTGTTGTTTTTATACAATAAATATTTTATACTTAATTTTTACGAGTTTACAATTCTACAACGGACCCTCTGGACCCTTTTTAAATGTGTTTATAGTTTATTATAGGCTCGGATTCGCGACCACGACCCCCCACGCATAAAAGGCGCGTTCTTATTCACTGAGATATCATCGCTCTACTGAGCTACCATCACTCTGATCTCACTGTTTGCACCTGCGCTGTAATCTGCTGTGTTCGTCTGTTATTGTGTTGCCTCATCAAAATATGCACGCGGCTAATTATTAGATTCCCGGTAATTGATGGCAATTATGTCCCGGTTTATTAGGTTACGGGATTCAAACTATGTGCAAAATTTACTGCAGTTAATATTAGAATGCACTGTTTAATCTGTTTATATTCAAATAGGTATGTAGAGTCGGGCCACCAAAGAAGTCACATGAAAAGCACTTCAGTTGCCATCAACATTCAATTTTGAGCTTTATAATAATTCTTATAATTATTCTTACAACATCTCATACGTTGACCTGATTCCGTAATAAGTAGCCTAAGCACCTGTGTTACAGATATCAGACAACAGAGGAATACAAATATATACTTAAATACATATATTACACCCAGACACCGAACAAACACAAGTGTTAATCGCACGAATGTTGTCCAGGGTGGGGATCGAACCCACGACCTTTGGCGTAAGAGGCAGGGTCACTACCAATTGCGCCATCCGGTCAGTCAACAGTTTGCGTTATGTTCATAGAACATAAAGCAAACGCCCTGTTGGTCTGGTGGTTTAAGTTACTGGGCCGTGTAGTAAGTGTGCCAAGTAATCTCGGGATCCTGGGTTTGAGCAAAAAGTTTCGAATTTTTCAAACATAGCTCGGTTTTGTAATCACCAATCCGCTTTTGGCAAGCGTGGTGATTAAGCCTATTCCCATCATTGTAGCGATGACTTGATTTCTATGATGGAGGCCTTTGCCCTGCAGTGGGACAGAATGTAGGTGGATACTTTATTTATTTTTTCATAGAACATAGACACAAGGAATCTAGAATTAAAATTCCGATTTTGCCGCGGGACATGTTTCGTGGCGCCAATTCTAGACTGGATAGGACTGCCTCGGTGGCACAGTAGCTAGTGGGTCGCCCGGGTTTAGTTAGATATAGTATAATTTATATGACATATCCACATATTATGAAGACATATAGGGTAGATTTTTGTATGGATGACCGTTCTATGAGGGCCAGTACCCCAACTGTTAATTACCTACAGATATTATTGTCCGAAGTAGTTTGTAACAATCTCAAAGATGACAAAGATTTTGAAAAAAAAATCAACAAAAAAAAAAAACCGCCTCCAAAAACCACGAACTAAAAAGTGGTAATAATAATTTTTTAACACTTTATACACCTCAAAATAACATTTATAACACACACTCAGAAAAGGTTTTGATATCGAAGTCGGCGCCAATACTATCTTGTATTTAATACACATTCAAATTATTCACTGGTATATATTACACTGGTCAAATTGAGAACCCTCCTTTTATTCGTTCGGTTAAAATTAGAAAACAGTGAAAAAAAATTGAATTACAAAATATAATTTTTTTGTTCATCGATTTGTATTAGAATCAAAAGGTGTTGGTAGTATGAGTATATCAAGATCTCTTCAAAATTTCACACAATGACTTCGCTTCCCTGTCCTCATTATTTGGGGTTCCGCCTTATCTTTAATTGTTATGACAAACATTTCCCCACGCGCCTAACTACCGAACCTTAATAAACATTTTTCGCGCCTCAAAATATCTGTCTACGGTTCTCAAAAGGCTCAACGGAATGAGCCACGTACCAATGACGGAGCATGAATTGGCTCGAGACGGCACGGACCCTTAAAGCGTCCGGCTAAACGGCCGGACACCTGCACCGTCCTTTGGTGATCTGCGGCGGATGTGCACTGATACCTTAGGGGAAACGGAAGTCTATAAATACCTTTTGGGTGCGTTTCTCGCAATTTGTCTGTCTTAGTCTGGGGCTAGGGGAGGTACTATTGGAATTATTTAAACTCCAACTATTTTTCGTATAGGAACGGTTACTTTATAAAGTTCTATATTGTTGAAAGGTCCTTTAAATAAAAACATAGTTTAGCCATACAAACAGACCGTCCCCCTGAAACGCTAAATACAAACAGCGACGCACGCAACCGAAACTTAACAAAAAATCTTGGTAGAATATCCCCGCTTATCTAACCCCAAAGCGACGACCTAGGATGCAACCGGGACAAGGCTGCGTTTTCCACGAAGTGTAGCTGCGCGGAGTTGGAGCGAACTTATTAACCTGACCAAATCATATGCTCAAAATAGATAACTCTCCGAACTCAAACGTCAATAATTCTTTATTTCATAGGCTTGTACACAGCACTATCAATCGTCCATAATTTGAATGATTTAAAACCGCTTATGATTACTTATGTTAGTTAACATGTTAATGCATATTTATGTTTTTATAAAAAAAATATCTTAAAGAAATAAATAACCATAATGCGATTTTTTTTTTTTTCTATCACCACCGGCTCGGAAAGTTGGTTTTTCTGGTCGAGAAGATCCGGCACAAAATCGGCAGTTATCTTTTTTAATCGCCAAACAATGTTGTGCATCATCATACGATGCATTTATCACAAAATAAAATAAAGGAAATATAAATAAATATGATGAGGTTAACCGAAGCGACCAGTCCCCCAAAGGTGGCACCTGTTCAAAAGTTGACGTATGGTATCACCGGTATGCAATTATCCGCCACTCATCCGCTCAACTCCGCCAGCTCCACTTCATGGTGAAACGCAGCCTTACATTCTTCAGATGCTATAAGTCAATCATCTTACATTATATATAATAAATTGTAATTTTTACACAAGAATTGCATTTCTGCCCTATTAGTCTTTGTTTTCAATAACCTTGAAATACGTTGATAATGACCATCTCATCTCTAGTATCTACACATAATCCCATCATTTGATTCTCATGAACCAGACGCTTGTAGGCTTGTTGTTGAATAGGAATTTACCCTTATTTGCTCAGTGGAACGAGGCAAGACCGCTCAGATAAACCTGTTTTAATCAGGATTGCAGCCTGATAAAGAATTTTCTGTCCCGTCAAAAGTACATGTACGTCAACTACAAAAGGTATTAAGTTGTACCTACCGTAGAGTAATAATAAATAAAATTCATACATCTCGTACATGGACCTGTTTCCGTACTAAGTGGCTTTAGCACTTGTATTACGAATATCCGCCAGAACAGTGGAGTTACAAATATACCGTTAATTTTTCAGAAAAATATCAACTGTTCCATACAAAATACATTCCTCCCTAATGTATGGAACAGCAGATTTGTTTTCGCTAATTTTGTTGATCTAACATGCTAAATGAACTTTATTCACGAAACTACTATGAGGTTATTTAATTATTATGAGGTTTCCGGGATGTAAACGATGAAAAAATAACGGTGTATACAGCGTGTGTATTTTATACGGGCGACTTTAATCCAAGCTATAATAGCTGAATCCTACGAAACGTATATAAGAATATCATTTTCATTAAATTTTGTGGTTTAATTAGTGTAATGATTTTCTAAAGTGCAAACCCAGCAGCAATGTATGCCGTCTAACTTTGTTTGACTGACAAGTTGACATGACGTGTCATGACACTCTATGAACGTTAGATACTTATGTCTACGTTAATTGATTTATTAACGTTAACTACCGTGGATGGCAATACATTGCGTGTCATTATTTGTATGAAAAAAAAGTACCTTAATTCCTAAAGAAATGTATGTAAACAGTCAATGTATGTAACAATCGCCATTAAAATATTCGCCCGTATCAAATAAACACGTTGTATTAAATACAAATATTACAGCCAGACACTGAACAAACACAACACGGCAGAAATATTCATCACACAAAGAATAAGCTGTGGGCTGTTCGGGGTGACAGTCGATGTTCCAAATAATCCAAATGAAGCGTTTCACTGTTCCCCATGTTTGCGCTGATCCAGATGCAAATGTTCCAGTCTTTTGAAAGATAAGTTTTTGCCAGATCTAGCCGCGGGACTTTTTTCGATCTCTAGACTGGATAGGATTGCCCTGGTGGCGCAGTAGCAAGTGGTTGGTTCGGGTTTGATACCGCGACAAGTAAAGGGAGTCGCTGTGTCTTAGCGACCTTTTAGTTAGCGGATGGCAGAAGTGTTTGTACAGGGTGGGGAGTGAACGACCTTTGGCGTATGAGGCAAGGTCACTATCAATTCCTCCATCCGACCATTCAAATATTATAAATGGTCTTATAAAATAGTATAAAATAAAAGAAATTAACACATTCTCAGCCATCTCGTCACGACGTTATTCAGGTTCACAAAAAAAATTTCTTATATAGTAATAGACTATTCTGGATTTTCCACTCGCACATTCCAATAAATTTTCACATCAGCTAAAGAACTCGTTACATAAGGTACCCGGTTAAGAGCCCGCAAGTACTGCTTCGAGTTAGCCAGTTTTAATCAGAGCCGATCCCTCATTAGTTACTGCTATTAGAGGATACTTGCTGTGTCCACCACGAACTAGCCGGGCTTATGCTCAATATCCAATTTGCCAGCTTACTCCTTAATTAACCGAATTTCCAGCTCTCATTTATCAGTGGTCCCAGGTTTTGCAGCGTATAGTTTAGTATCGCTTTGCGTTGGAAGTCTGTTGAAGGCCCCATTTTTTCTTTTTATTTTGTTTTGAGAGGCAGGTACGGTAGGGTGTCACTATGTATAAGAAACTTGATTTATCTAGATGGTCTGAATCCCTTTGTCCAGTGTTGCGAAGGTCAGACGCAGTCGCTTCTTCCAGATTTCTCCAATTCTGGATTAGGCTGGTTCACAGCGATAGCGTCAACGAAATGTAATGACAAACGCTAATCTGGTTAAAACGGACGGCCGGTTCGTCCGAGAGAAAAACATATGTTCGTCAACAGTCAAAAGACAAGGAATAAATGGTGGACGAAATATATGGTTTTCTCTCGTACAAACCCGCCGTCCGTTTTATTGGTGTCCTATAGAAAAAAGGAAACAACGCCCCGTCGATCGTCGCCGTCGCGCATGAACAACGCGCTAGCGCGAGCGTTCGTGCGCCCGCCCCTCCAGGCGCGCGCTAGTTGCCGTCGTGCCGCGCCACAAGCAGGCGCTATTGGCCGGCGCTGCACCTGTACGTCTGCGAGCGTTCGTGCGCCGCCCCTCAGGAGCGCGCTTTGCCCGTCGTGTCGCGCCACAGCAGGCGCTATTGGCAGGCTCTGCACACGCGCGAGCGTTCGTGCGCCCCCCTCCAGGAGCGCCGTCTATGCCCGTCGTGCCGCGCCACAGCAGCGCGATTGGCACGCGCTGTCACACCGCGACGTTCGTGCGCCGCCCCTCCAGGAGCGCGCTAGTGCCGTCGTGCCGCTCACAGCAGGCGCTCAATTGGCACACGCTGCACACCTCGAGCGCTCGTGCACCGCCCCTCCAGGAGCGCGCTAGGCCCGTCGTGCCGCTCCACAGCAGGCGCTATTGGCACGGCGCTGCCACCGCGAGCGCTCGTGCGCCGCCCCTCCAGGAGCGCGCTGTGCCCGATCCGTGCCGCTCACACATGCGCGCTATCGCACGGCGCCTGCACCCGCGAGCGCTCGTTGCGCCGCCCCTCCAGGAGCCGCGCTAGTGCCGTCGTGCCGCGCCACAGGCAGGCTCTATTTGCAACGGCGACTGCACACTGCGAGCCGTTCGTGCGCGCCCCTCCAGGAGCGCGCTAGTGCCGTCGGTGTCCGCGCCACACGCAGGCGCTATTGCACGGCGCTGCACACTACGATCCGCCGCTCCAGCAGGAGAACTACTCACCACGGGTGTAGTAGTTCTCCCACAACCAGTCCGGGAAGGCAACGGGCCTTCCGACTGGTTGTGGCCGTCGCCGCCCAATTCTGGTGCTGCCCAACCGGGGGACCATGTTGGCGACCGGCCACCAACCACCTTTTTACCTATTTTGTTTAAAACGTTTTTACTTTTTTAATATTCTTCTATTTTGTTATGTCTTTTTTGACGTTTTTGGACAAAGACAAGGATAACACTGGAAGAATATAAAAAGTAAACATTTCAAAGAAATAGGTACAAAAGGTTGTTTGGCCGTCGCCAAACACTGGTGATGTATAAGATGAAAGTATGAATATCCTATAGATAAGCGTTTGAACACAACTAGTGCACTGACCATTCTGGAAACATAGGTGCGAGCGCCACTTTGTTACCAACAACTATGTCGCCCATCGCGATACGATTATCGAATAATATCATAGGCC
>JADPWL010001231.1:0-17170 GCA_019059595.1 Marasmia exigua | reverse complement strand
ATTTGAGGAAACATACAGCTTTTTATACATTTCATTTTTAAACTAAGTTATAATAGATATTAAATTAGCATTAATAGTTTCCAAAGTTAAGTTGTACATAATACAATTTTGGTAAAACACACAGTTATACTAATAAACTAATACGGTAAAACTAAAGATAATTAATATTAAAATGAGTAGGTACATACTTAAAAATTTGAAAAAAAATGGGTTAGGGCGAAACTTGCTCTATTAAAACTCGTCCCAGAATTTTAGAACTTTTTTGCTGGCCACTGTTCTAACCTAACCAATATTTTTGGTTTTCTAGAGTTAAGAAAAATATGGTAAAGGTTTCACTACTCGTGCATTAATCTAAGAAGACGGCATTGATGTAAGCATACATAGGGACAGACGGCAAAAGCGACTTTGGTTTATACTATTTTATAGTGAAAGGTTTTAGGTATCTGCATTGTAAGTACAATAAGTACGTACAAAAGCGAAAGAAACACCTAAAGGGAAAGTATTGCTAATCAAAAGCGATGCGGGCGGTGTAATCCTGATTGATGCAAGCTTAACTCTATTTAGCGAGAAGCGAGAGGCTTGCGGTTCGCGCACACGGCGGCTCACAACTACACGTACACGGAGTAACACGTAATAAGATTCAGAAAAGATAATGTGATTTACGACGTGTTGCGTGAATGGTAACAAGCCAGTGGGCAACTTTATTTCGACGTCATTATAATGTCTACCGATATTTTAACTACGACAGCCAATCTCAACGATGACCGCACGAATGTGTGCGTAAACATTCTCCATTAATTACAAAATGATTTAATATTAAAATACATGGCTCGCTACTCTCGTGAATAACACAGAAGCCGGCAGCGCACTTGTGACTCCACTGGTCCATGGGCGGCGACAATTGCTTACCATCAGGTGATCCGTCTGCTCGTCTGCCACTTATCACATAAAAAAAGACACACAAGGTAGGCTCTAGCTTATATGATATTGAACAGTTTGTTGACCTATGCGCTAGGAACATAGGAAGTAATTCCTTTCGTATCGTCGGTCTCCTGAACACATTCTGTTTGGCACGCCATATAGCCTGAACGGCTTGACGGATTTTAACCGTTTAAGTACAATATTTTTTATAGATATTTGTATCAATGTATCACTTTCACATTAAATTTTACTATTTTGTTTATTTTATTTTTATTGTTATTTATGACATTACATTTTCGTTAACTTATCTATATCTAGGTAGGTATATATGTTTATCTGAATATTTTGAATTTATATTTCTAATTATCTTAATTATTATTATTTTTGTGTAGGTATATTTCGATATTCTAAATTTAAATTATTATAAGTGTGTAATCTAATTTAATTTATAAAAAAGATATACAATCGAACATAGAACTTCCTCCTTTTTTGAAGTCGGTAAAAATGTGAATGACTTGTTGTCGTTTTGGTCCTACTGTAAGCCAACGAAAAGGTTTTTATAAATAAATGTGAGGTGTCATTTGATTCGTCGTGAATATTTAACAAGGAGGCCCAATCCGGGGGAAAGGGGGATTTAAAGGTTGGCAGCGCACTTGTGACTCCACGGGCGCGGGTCGCGGGTGTCCATGGGCGGCGGCAATCGCTTACCATCAGGTAATCCGTCTGTTCGACTGGCACCTTTCATATAAAAAATAATATTTAACAAAAAAAAACAAAATGGCGGCTTCACGGCGCCAAATTAAAATGGTTGGTACGTTCGGCAGCTTGAACGTATCGGTGGATTTTAGCTTCCGATGTGTAGGTAGATTTGTCTTAATTGTTATAGTGACCGGGTTTTTCAATTAAAACTCTCACACTTAAGAAAAAACATTGACGCATTCCAGAAACTGAGGTTTTGTAGATTGAGAGCACACACTCGTGCCTATAATACATATAAATATTTTCATTATTCGTTCATGACCGCGTAATCTCGGGTTTTTTCCTCAAATGGATTCTTAATTTCAGTTTCTTCGAATTCGAATTCCAGTTTCTTCAAACGCCTCTTCGAACCCCGAACGCTCGAACTTTAAACAGTTCGTATTCAAACATCTTCGCAAACCACACGCCACGGCCTAGTTAAGGCGTCGTAGCCACAAAATACATTACACGATTTAGTTAGGTACAGGTCGTGTACCTATATAACGCTAACATTATAAAGGTGAAAGTTTCTGAGTAGGTATGTACACACATACCAAACAGACACCTGTTTGGTACTTCTTCACCCGCAGACGTGCTTAAGTATATCATAAAGTTTAGTTTACACCATAAAACTTCACAAGGACATTACATATACTAAAGACATTTTAAAAAATCCCCAAAAAACATAGGGTCTTAACTCAAAATGAAAATTCGTCTTGAATGAACATGCTAATTGCATCAATCTTTTTATATGGGACGGTTATTTATGCTCTGCCAAACTTTAAACCCTATTTTTCTTAATACAGGATTGGGTCAATGTTATCCTCACTTTGCGAAACACAGCGAAAAATCTTGTGACTATTGAATAAAAATTAACCTTAACTCAAAAGTTAAGGTTGAATATTTTTTCAGTCTCGTTTTTACATCCTACACAACATGTTTTCATAACACACCATGGTGGTAAAATTTAGACACAATAGGCAAACATAAATAACGGTTAATGTCCTATACAAAACGTTTAATTTCCGGTTTTTAGTGGGCCGTCACATGCGATGACCGGGTGGAAATGATTTACTCTGATGACCCTACAGATTCAGCGATGGAAGCATTATCTAAAAACAGATAATTACTTACTTCGACTGACATACTCTGCTGGCTGAATCAAGAAGTATGTAACTACGATTATTTATCGAATATTGATGTCAATCTTATGAAAGAATCTAAACTATATTCATTCATTCAATCTTTACATGTTTTACATGTAAAGATTGAATGAATGAATATAGTTTCATTGCACAAAAAACATAACATAGATACTACAGGAGTAACGTACAACGAAGACTGCCTTATCACAATGACTTTTCAAGGAAACCTTTGGGTAAACGACTTGATAAGGTCTTATATAATAAATTTAATGAATAGTAATCCACGTCTCGGCAACGTAACCGTAATAGCCGTGTTCCACCCGTGTAGTACAGACTTTTTTATGTCATAGGTGGCAAACGAGCAGACGGATCGCCTGACGGTAAGCGATTGCCGCCGCCCATATACACCCGCGACACTAGTAGAGTCACAAGTGCGCTACCAACCATTAAACCCCCTTTCCCCCGGATTGGGCCTCCGGTACCCTCACTCATGCAGCGGAACACAGCACAGTGCTGCTTCACGCAGGTTTTCTCTGTGACACTGATTGGTTGATTATGAGGCATTGTAGGTAGAGATGACGCGAAGACTTAAGTTTACCCAGGCAGTCAGCTCTATTCTCCTGTTGGCCTTTTAGTTATATAATACTATGTTGATTGGTAAAAGTGAATATATAAAAGAAATTAAAAATAATATAAAAAATAAATTACGCCTACTATGGTCTAGTAATAAGTAATAAATAACATAAGATAAAATCTCGATCTTTTGGTAGTGATACTGCCTAATGCGCCAATGGTCGTGCGTTCGATTCCCACTATGGACAAACATTCGTGTGTTGAACACTTGTGTTTGCTCAGTGCCTGGTTGTAAACAAGTTTTCTTCACAAGCTAAGGGAAGCCTTATGCTCCCAACTACTTTTTTTTACGCTTTCCGTGGCAACCTGTAATTAAAGCAGCACCAACGCATGTACTTGACAATTTGTATCCCTTAGTTTTTAAGGTGTATGTTCTTGTTAGTTGTCCAAATAAATATATTCAAACGTATTAAACCTTTTGCTGGCACGCGTGAAGGCTCATGAAAGACGGGAGTCCGCGATGCGCCAGTGACTCCCAACTTGAACCTTCGGAGAACACGCGAGTCCGATCGGCGGCACCCCTATCTCTATACATAAAATACAGGTTATCCATAACACGCTTTACATCCCTTGAACCTCGTGTTCCACCAAGTCTTCTGAATAATACATGATATTTTTTGTATTAAAAATTTCCTCACGTATTCAGGCGGGAATCGAACCCACATTGTCCACATTCCGGCTTGCTATTCTACCGATTAAACCACTGAATGCATTATTATTAGTAACGACGCTGACGAAATTTTTAAGTGTTTCATTCGACATGAGCTGTCGATAGTTTCATCAATATTGTAGGTATATTTACTATATCCAACAA
This sequence comes from Marasmia exigua, assembly GCA_019059595.1. NCBI lineage: Eukaryota > Metazoa > Arthropoda > Insecta > Lepidoptera > Crambidae > Marasmia > Marasmia exigua. Next base: position 12,919 of record JADPWL010001231.1, on the reverse strand, counting down.
TCTGAACCACATTCATTCTACGAATTTTAAATTCCTATAAAAAATATTTCAACTTTGTATACTCCGAGATCCGAGAACTCTGAGATGTCACTTTCGTGGTAGATGACCACGCAAATCTAAAATTATTCCGAAAATAACATCAGGAGCTTAAAATACGTCTGAAAGTAATATTCTTTATAGAAAAATTAGGGATTATTTATGCAGAGAATTTGAACATTCTGATGTCATTTTCATTTAGATTTGAGGATGACCACGAAAGTGACATCTCGGAGAATAACACAGTCGGTCACGTGACTTAGGACCGATTTATTGATTCGTAGCTAGACTGAACGAATGGTCAAAAAAAATATTTTTTCTGCGAAAAAAAACCGCCTTCAAAAACCACGAACTAAAAAGTGTAAAATAATATTTCTAACGCTTTATACATTTCAAATAACATTTTATAACAGTACACTCGAGAAAAGGTGTTACCGAAGTCGGCATCCAATACTATCTTTTGATTTAATACATTCAATTATTGAACAGGGATTAAGCGCTGACTTTAGTCAGACCTTTTCTCAAGTGTACTGTTTTAAAATTTTATTTGGAGGGTATAAAGTGTTAGAAATATTATTTTACACTTTTCGTGGTTTTTGAAGGCAGTTTTTTTTCGCAGAATTTTTTTTTAAGCTTTTTGTGTCTTATTTTTTGAACACTAGTTAGCTAAATCAATAGTTATATTACAAGGAATTACGTCAGTTTGACGCTGTCACTTTGACTATTGGTTAGACAGTTAACTATAGTTAACTTAACCAACAGGTAACTACGGATAAAAAAATCGGCCTTTAATGTTCTTCAGAATAGTTGGTAGAAGACGTGATTAGAGGGATGTAAATTAATGTTTCCGATACACCTTATGATTTATCCTGGCTTTATAAACTCTGTGGATCATATTGGTGAGCGCACTAAAATATCTCACGAAAATACTTAAGTCCGAAGATAATAAACACCGGGGACTTCACTATCTTCAAAACTATGTCCAAAACTATCCTCGCGTAGGCGAGCATCCTACTAGCTAGATTACAACTTGACGTAGGTTGGCTTTGTCTTTTAAAACCATAAATCAGACCGAATAAAATCAAATTTGAAGTAGGTTACCGTTTTTTATCACTCGCGTCTACGTTTTATAAAAAGTGACGCTATGAAATTTACAGCAAAATTAATCTGGGAATTGAGGCAAAAGGTTCTGAGAATTCATCCAAAAAAAACATTTTCAAAAGTTTGATAACACAATCTATTACTTGGTATGGTATACCGATAACCAGTTTTCTCGGTATTCTTGCAATTAGGTCTTTACCTATGAAATTGCGGTTTCGTGTGGCAATTTTCATAAAAGTTGTAGGTATTTTCCATACTATTTTTTTTATTTGTAAAGTAACTATAAATGCTACTACTCCATAATTGACTGTGCTTTAATGGACAATCCTTAGGAACGTGTAGGATAGTTTTTCAGAAAAAAAAATATTTTTTGATTAAATTGTTATCTATGTTCTATATTATTTTTAAAGAGGTAACGTTTTCGAGGACATACGGAAAATGTAACTATACTAACTTAATTTGTCGTATATATCTCAAGTCGGTACAAAAATGTTGCATCGCGATGTAGGATCGTATGAGAAATTCGTTATTGTATGGAGCAGTCAAATTAGCGTCATCTGTTGCTGGAGGGTAAATTTGTGAATATGTATGTGAATATGTGAGGAGCTGAAAATATTTTTTTGGACTTTCCCAAACCAACGCACCTACAGCCGAAACTACTGGACCGAAAATCATGTAATTTGAAAACATAGGTAGTATTTATTATGTAAGTGCGCACTAACTTGAATAAAACTGGTTTAAAGATTTATTATATTATTCCTTGGAATTCCTATACAATTTAAAACGGTATCTAAAGGTCGATCCATTCAACGTAGATACCGTTTTAAATTGTATAGGAATTCCAAGGAATAAAATAAAAAATATTTAAACCAGTTTTATTCAAAGTTACCCAAATTGACTGTATTTGGTTTCCGTAAAATATTGATCTTTTAATTGGTTTCACGATCAAAGGCAGACTACAAGCAGTAACTACCTACAATTCCTAGTTTAATTTTACAAGAATATCCCTATTACTTACCTAAAACCTTATCAAAGAAATTTTGCAAATTGAATGCCTTAGGTTCAATACGGCTAAGATAAAATTAGGTCTAAATTCGGGTTAATTTCGAAGATAACCAACATCGAGAGTGATTTAGAGAGCTCATTTCAGTCTTCCTTACAATATTTTTCAATCTATTTTCATGTTATTATTAAACTAAATTACAATGTTCTTGAACGCCTTCTACCTATCGACTAACTCTGTTAGTAACTGGTGGAAATATAAGGTTTAAATATATTGCATGGATTCTGTAGGTACCTTTTTGCAAAAGATGGCTTATTTTGAAGAGTTACCTAATTATTGAGATCTATTAAGACATTACAGAGTTAGAGTTGGAGTTGAGATTTAATTGTTTGTAATATAGTGTGGGAGATACTTTTGCAAAAATGCATGTTTTAGAAATATTAAGCAAAAATATGAAAAAATTTGAGAATGTTCTAGCAACATACCAATCAGAACTTTTATTTTTATTGTGAACTAAGTTTTTAAATGACTGGGCTATTTATATGCTATAGATGCTGCTAACACTGAGAATTACGCACATATATATACGGACACATACTGAAAACTTATAACTTGTATATTTATTTTAATAGATAAGTATATTTAATGAATTTGTTCTTTACTTCATTCTAGATTTATTGCACAAAACACAGCAAGGAACAATAAATTACAAACATTTCCGGAGCTTCACGTGACCAACGAAATGAGGGTTAACATATCCACATCACCATTTTTAGGGTTCCGTAGCCAAATGGCAAAAAACGGAACCCGGAAAAAGATTCGGAGGTAGAGACTCCCTGTTGGTCTAGTGGTTTAAGTACCGGGCCGTGATCACGGGGTCTTGGGTTCGATTCCCAAGTCGAGCGGAAAGTATGTTTCGAATTATTCGGACATAGCTCGGGTTTGCGATCAATCCCAACTGCGGATTGATCACAAACCCGAAACGCAAGCGTGGTGATTAAGCCTAATCCCATCATAGTAGCGATAACTTGATGTCTATGATGGAGGCCTTTGCCCTGCAGTGGGACAGTTTATCGGCTAATACTTTACTCTGTGACATTACCATGATAACTATACAACGAAAGTTGGTTTGAACTAGATCTAGTAAGTAGTTTTTTTAATACGTTATAAACCGTAAACCGCAATTTATCTTCCATTTAGTTAAATCAATTGTTTTACAATTAAGTAATATCTTACTTGCTGCTACGGAACCCTTCATGGGCAAGTCCAACTCGCACTTGGCCGGTCTTATTTTTATTTTTAAAATATTTCACAACATCCCATACATTGATCTGACTCCGAAAAAATTAGCTCAAGCACGGGTGTTACGGATAACAGAATCAACAGTGATATTACAAATATATACACTTAATACTTTTCTTTTGTAAATACATACTTATAATACATAACTACAATGTATCAATACGGGGATTAACACGATATTTATTATGTGCACTCACATATTTGGCTCGACGTTTCGGCTACTTTACAGCAGCCGTGGTCACGAGCGGACTGGCGGAGCACGGCGTCGTCTGCTGGGGCCGGGATGTGAATCTTCGGACACCCTCACATTTTTTTATATTAATTCGCCACTAGATGAATTGTCAGTGAAGCTACTCCGACACACTACACTAACAGTATCGGTGTTTGTTTCCGTTAGTAACGGCCTAACGGGGTTTGCACTTGTTAATTACTGGATTCCATGTCGATGATATTTTAAATCCATCCTCCCGATTGAAAGTCTTATACTTCTTGATCTCAATCGCATCACGTACTATCCTGGTATGATAATGACGATCGGTGGAGAGGATTTGCGGGTCATGTAGTTCCATCCAATGATTAACTCCCATTTCCAGTAGATGTTCTGCTATTGCCGATTTATTCGCTTGTCGATTTTTAACAGCTGCGATATGTCCCTTGACACGTTCTGCAACTGACCGCTTCGTTTGTCCAATATAAGAACTACCGCAGCTACAGTTGATTTTGTAAACACCTGGAGTCTGAAAAGGTATGACATCTTTTGGTGATCGCAGTTGTTTTGATATTCGACATAACGGAGTATATACAGTCTATATGGAGAAATTCTTGAGTACTGTTCCAATTTTGTCCGTTACGCCTTTAATATAGGGCAAAAATGCTGCCTGGCGGTTCACCTCTGGATATCTTTCCCTTCTCTTCTTATAATACATAGAAAACACCCTGACGAATATAAACAGTTCATGCACGCAAATGTTGAACCCGCAACCCTTGCAAGGGCAGCTATGACTACCACTGCTTTGTTATTTTTTATTTGGGATAACAACAGCATATTACAAGTTCAGTTACAATCTTAATTAATACAATTTTGAAAGCCAATTGCAGTTATCCACGTAACATTCTCAATTTATTAAGTCTGATAATAAAGATACACGGAGTTTTTTCATTATACCTATTTATATTGCTAAGTTCAAACCAACACGAGCTATTTCACACATTCATACATAGTATTTTACAGGTATGAATGAAACAACATGCTAATCCGAGCCCATGAACAGATTTATATTTCTACATATTTATGTGATATATGTATATATAAATATATACATACATACACCTGTACATACATCCACACCATACATAAATACTAATATAATATATGGTTTAGACAAGAATTAAACTAATTAGTTCAATATACCTACCTAAGTATAAGTATGTTATTGAACTATTTACAGTGTGTACAAATTGTAGTTACTAATGCACAATATAGTTATTTTTATTTGTACTATATTGTGATTTAACAAGTATATACCTACCATACGATTGATACTAAGCTAATAATTTTATTATTAAAAAGCAAAACATAGCAAATTAATACACGACCTAGGTAGTCATCATAGAGGCAACGTTCTGCAATAAGAAAAATAAACAGCCATATAGGCCCGGCGACGTCCTCTATACTCCTAACAACGCCACACATGTATGTAGTTAGTTAATTAAAATTAAGAAATACCATGGCTGCGACAACCTGTGCTGATACATATGCATGAATTTTATTTAATTTTCTTTAGGTAATAAAAAAACCTTTGTAACAAATCGCCTATGTAATCAGCCATTGGCAGTTTTTACTTCTACAGTTTTATTTATTTATACATTTATTATATCTTTAATCGCGCGCGGCAGCGCCAGCAGGCGCCGGAGGCGGCGGCGCTCCGCGTAGCGGTCCGGCACGTTGAGGCATACCCTACCCACCAATTCCGGGTTATTCACCTTACCGTTCAACAACTTGAAGAAGTAGACCAGCAACGCGACCTCCCTTCTAACCCTTAATTCATTGTAGCTCACCATACCTAGGATGAATTAATAAAACGCACGGATAGTAGTTTGAAACAGACTGACGTTTATTAAAAAATAATAAGAGGTAGGTACACATAGTTTGAACTAGGTGGCGCTTCTTATCGCATTTCAAATATTATTTAGTTACCTACAATAGGAACAATACCACCACTTAACTAAATAATTCAAAAACATTTATCAAAAAGATAATAAGTATGTTACTTGTGTAATGCTACAACACCCATCTTATTCATAAAATAATAATGTTTATTTTTAGACAGACTTTTAGTCAATAAGTCAGCTGGCATTTCAGAACTTTTTAAATATTCTAGTTTTAAATACTTATTACACACTGCTTCCCGTATAAAATGAAATTTCACATCAATATGTTTACTACGTCTATGATACACTGAATTTTCGGTAAGTTTTAGAGCACTTTGGCTGTCATTATACATAAGAACAGGCATATTATTAAGTTTGTTGGACAATTCACATAGTAAATTTTTTAAGAAAATTGCCTCTTTGCTTGCTTCACATACAGCCATGTATTCGGCCTCGGTGCTTGATAAGGCTACTGTCTGTTGCTTTCTACTTTCATGAGATACTAAACAACCGGAGTATACAAAGCAATATCCTGTATAAGACCTTCTATCTAAATTGTCAGATGCCCAATCAGCATCAGCAAAACCAATTAAATCTAAACTATTTTTAACATATTTTAAACCAAATGATTTTGTACAACTTAAATATTTTAAAATTCTTTTAGCATGTTTCCAGTGTGTTTCTGTATTACAATTATTAAACTGACTTAAATAACTAATACAATAAGAGATGTCAGGTCTAGTCAAAACAGAGAGATACATTAAGCTCCCTATCAGCTGTTGATAAGGGAATTTGGAATTCAAACTTTCTCCTTTTTCTAATTTCAAATTAATTTCCATAGGAGTTTCTACGTTTTTACAGTTTTCCAGGCCAAATTTATACAATAATTTATCAATAAACCTCTCTTGACTAATACAAATACAGTCTTTTTGTATATCAATATCCATACCTAGACAATGTCTTAACTGACCTAGGTCTTTTAATTTAAATCTTTTGCTTAATTGACTCTTTAAATATTCTACTTCTTTATTACAGTTGGAAAATATGAAAAAATCATCAACAAATAAAGCCACATACGTTTTAACATTTTCAAATGATCTTATAAACAAACAATGTTCATACAATGATTTTTTATAACCCAATTGTTGTAAACAATCATCTACCTGCTTATACCAGGCCCTAGCAGATTGCTTGAGCCCGTATATGGCCCTTTTTAATTTTAAAACTTTATTCTGACTAATATCACATTTATAATTCTGAGGTAACTGCATGTAAACAGTCTCGTCTAAACGACCATTTAAAAAGGCTGTAGTTACATCTAAATGGGATATGTTTAGGTCTAATTTAACACTTAAAGCAAATAACAGTTTTAGAGTAGAATATTTAAGCACTGGTGAAAAAGTTTCTTTATAGTCTATGCCTTCTCTTTGTGTGAAACCTTTTGCTACTAACCTTGCTCTATAACGCACTGTGTTATCAACATTTAATTTCTTTTTGTACACCCACTTACACTGCACCACTTTAGCATCACTTGGTTGGTTCACTAGCTCCCAAGCTCCATTTTCCTCAAAAGATTTGAGCTCCTCCTCCATGGCATTACACCATTGCTCTCGTTCAGGTCCACTCATTACCTCCTCATATGTAAAATTGTTCGCATCCAAGCCCTCATCAATTTTACATATATTACTACATCCATACCTGTCTGGTTTTCTCCTTACTCTCTTCCCAATGTCAACAATCTCTGGATCAAAACTTTCAGCTTCATCACACAGAGATGTGCCATCATAGAACTCTTCTGAACTAGACGAGTTAATGGTCACGTCTGGTATATATGTATCATCCTGTTTGGAAATTAGATTATCTTCTTCTGAACTCAAAGTGGTATCTGGTCCTTCCTTTCCTTCATCAATATTTGGTTCTGTCTTTTTAATATCTTCCACCACTGTTTGTATTATATCAGAGTTTCTTTTTTCCATAATGAATACGTCTCTACTGGTGGTAATACTTCTTTTCTTTGGATTGTACAGCCTGTAACCTTTGGTATTCTCGGCGTAACCAATCATGATATATTCTTCAGACTTTTTGTCCCATTTAGCCCTCTTCGCTTTAGGAATATGGACCATTGAACGACTCCCAAATATCCGAACGTGGCTGAGGTTTGGTTTTTTATTAGTCCAGAGTTCATATGGTGTTTTTTGTAGACCCGAAGCTAGAGTTCTATTTCTCAAATAGACAGCAGTATTGACTGCTTCAGCCCAAAATCTTTTATCAAGATTTGCTTCAAACAAAAGACATCGAGCTCTCTCCACAACTGTTCTATTAAGTCGTTCGCAAAGGCCGTTTTGTTCTGGTGTATATGGGTTTGTTGTTTGGTGCACTATGCCATTTTTCTTTAAATAGTCAACAAATTCCACAGAGCAGAACTCTCCACCATTATCTGTTCTTAAAACTTTTAATTTCCTTCCTGTTTGTGTTTCAACAAAAACTTTAAACTCCTTAAAATACTTCAAAGCTTGATTTTTGGCCTTGAGGAAGTAGACAAAAGCCATCCTACTGAAATCGTCAACAAAAAGCAAAAAATATCTCGCCTGACCCAGAGACTTCTGTTCCATCGGTCCACAAAGGTCCGCGTGAATCATCTCAAGCACGTTTTCACACCTCTTACCTTTGTGTGAAAAAGGTAATCTTGCCTGCTTACCCTCACAACATGTGATGCAGTTAGATTTATCAATTTCTGCTTTATCAATGTACGATATTCCCTCTACAGCGCCATTCTTCATAGCATTCAGGTCCTTGCTATTAATGTGTCCTAGTCTACGGTGCCATATCTCACTTGTCTCTGTTGTAGCTGAGCATGCCACCAAACTTTCTGACTTTATATTCAATTTGTACACTCCATTAACCAAACTTGCTTTTCCAATCAGTACATTCTGTCTATTGCGTATATAGCAAACTTCTTCTTCAAAACTAACTTTGTTTCCATTTCGAATAAGTTGACTTACTGATAACAAATTGGTTGATAGGTTAGGAACACATAACACATCCTCGACTTTAATGTCGAACTCTGAATCACCAACTATGGTTTTAATCATTGTATTTCCTGAGCATATCACTGGTACTGTTTCCTTGTTTGCAACTACTATGTCCTTTACTTTGTGGCTGAGTGTAACATTTTGTAAACAACTCCTATCTGTGATCATATGCGAGCTCGCCCCGGAATCTATGTACCAATCAGATTTTTCAAAAGTACTATTCATGAATATCGCACTGAAAGCATTTGTTTCACTTTTATTTTGATTATTCGGGCATTTATTCATATAATGACCGAGTTGTTTACATTTATAACATCGTATGGTTTTGACAGATCTCGAAGACGCCATTTTCGATTTTGATGCATCCGCAATGTTGGCTTTCTTGCTACGGTGCTGCCAACCTTTTGACCAAAAAGCGTTGTGAGTTCCATTATTATCAACTTCCGAACTCATGTCCAATAATTTCGACTTGATACTGTCCATACTGATAGTTATTCCAGAATGTTCTATGGCCATTATCATAGGAGCGAATCTTTCTGTTAGCCCCGCCAATAATAATGAACCAATCCACTCGTCAGTGATCTGGAAACCGGTACCTTTTAATTTCTGTGCAGTATCCACCATTTGTGTAACATATGTCCCCATTGATTCGCAATCTTCCAATCTAATGGATATTAACTGGCGAAGTAGGCTGATGCGGCGCGTAAAACCAGAGTCATCATAAAGAGATTTCAAGCGTTTCCACACACCTTGAACTGTTTGCTCATTTTTGATGTGAACATAAATGGATGAATCAATTGTCATAATGAGCTTTGCCTTTGCCTTTTTTTCTTCAACGGATTTGCCATCAGTCGATTCCTGTTTATGAATGTCCACACCATCTAACATTAGAAAATTTTCTGCTGCAAACGCCCATTCGTCATAGTTTTCTCTCCCTTTTAGCTTAGGCACATTCACTATGTAACTTCCCGCCATTTTGCAAGAATGCAAACGCCACGAGGTGAGGACAGTCAATCGGGATATAAGTCCACAATGGATCGATTTCCACCGTAATTTTAATTTACCTATCAAACGGCACACTGATAGTACACGAAAAAGTAAAAATCCGTGATAAAACTATAATTTATCGCGTGTTATGGTCTGGGCCCATAACCTAATAAAACGCACGGATAGTAGTTTGAAACAGACTGACGTTTATTAAAAAATAATAAGAGGTAGGTACACATAGTTTGAACTAGGTGGCGCTTCTTATCGCATTTCAAATATTATTTAGTTACCTACAATAGGAACAATATGAATAAGGTGGGATACTTCAATGGATAAAAGGGGTACACCCCATACCGTTTCAAATACAGGTATCTTACAAACTTGATTTGTGTCTTTTCTAGCATGATATTATACTTAGCTTCGTGCGGAGCCCAGATCACTGAGTTGCATTCTATATGGCTTCTAACTAAGGCATTATGCAGTGTTACGATTGCTGTAATGTTTTAAAACCGTGAGCAGTACGCAGGATACAACCTAAGTTTCGATAAGCTTTCTTACATATTTTCGCTATGTGGTTTTTGAACGTAAGGTTGGCTGTGAATTGTACGCCTAGATTCCTCACCTCCCTTACCCTAGTAACCGTTGTCCCTGCTACCTTGTAAGTATTCAGAAGGGGGCTACGTGCTCGTGAAAAAGATATAGTGATGCACTTGGCGGTGTTAAACTTTAACCCGTTGACCTCACTCCACGCCATTACCCTGTCAATGTCCCTCTGCATATTATCTTGTCGGCAAACAGTTAGCACTTGGAATCCTTTACGACCGTCGGCAGATCGCTCACCATTAAAATGAACTCAAAAGGCCCGAGATTACTGCCCTGACTTCCCCCCGATCGTGTGAAATAGGGTTCTGAGGTGTAACCGGCATATTCCACATACTGCTGTCTATCCCCCATATAACTTTTTTTTTTTTTTGGTAACGCAGAGAGAATGCCGCCAGCTCAGAAGGAACCGACGTCGGCACCGTTTTTCGGCGCCGCCTTATGCACACCCGGCCGCTGGGAGTCGGCCGGGTAGTGTGGGGCTCTCCCCTGGGGTGCTCCTAGGGGCATACCCACTAAACTCTCTGCGACAGTTTCCATCCCTCGCCTGGGAGAAACTCTCAGAGCAGGAACGCGGGCTATAGGACGAACCTTGTCACCGCGAACCCGCTCAGGGCGAAAGAGGCTCGCCAGTACGGCCTCTTACCACACTCCGGTCCAACGGACCTAGGGCCTCTCCACGGCCCACCAAACACCGCCCCCCGAATGGCGCCCACACTGCTGGCTGCAGTGCAAACACCACCGGGAGGAGGACTGCGAGTACCCTTCCCCACCCATACACTGCTGGCTGCAGTGCAGAGTGGGTTGGGGAAATAAAACCCACAGGCTTCAAACGAAAAACGCCGCAAAACCCAACTCCGCTGGATGCGGAACCGAGAAAATTGGCACCACCGGTCGACATTGAGCCATCCTGGCTAGACGGCCCAACGCCGGACCTCCAGCACATGGCCTTACGGCCGCTGAGCCCGAAGGCTCTCCACCCAGTGGGGCCCACGTCGAAAACGCTATCACGCGTAGCGTGACGCCGGACAGGGCCCCGGGCCCAGAACAAAAAAGGCCACAGGAGAGGGGTTTCCGATGCCCCAAACCGTGAGGCTGGTCATAGGCCCCGGGGGGGCTCAACTGGGGGTCGACAGAACGACTCCAGGAGCCCTCCCGTGTGTGTGCAGCTGTTAGCCGTCGAGTAGCAATGGGCGATGCCGATTACTACCCGCCGTTGCCCAGGGACGCCAGGACCCTTTCGGTAGCAGCTCCAAACAGAGCAAAAATACTACTGAAAGGGCCACACGAGGAGGCCGCCGCACCGTAGTCCCCATCCCCCATATAACTGGCTAACAGCTGCAACAACCGCGGGGTGAACCCTACGCCCGCTAACTTCCTAAGCAGTACTTCATTTTCGACCAGATCGAGGGCTTTTTTATAATCTACTTGCACTCTACTATCCACTGGCTGGAATTATATCCGCCATGTAATTTATGAGGTTGCTAGTCGTACTTCGCGCTGGTCGAAAACCGTGCTGCGCGTCTGTCAATTGTGCGTTTACCTGGGGGTATAGACATTTATGTATATCTGACTCGAAGACTTTTGCCGCTGTCGACAATACAGCTACCGGTCTATATCCTTCCACACTACTAGATTACCCTCCCTTAGGAACAGGGACGACGCGCGTGAGCTTCCACCTCTCAGGAAAAATGGCAGTCTGTAACGAGAGATTATAAATGTGCAGGGGTGGTTCAGCTAACATCTCCCGACAGTCCCTAAATACGAATGGTGGAATCCCATTCGGTCCTACAGAAGTCTTGGGCTTGAGCCTGCGCAGCGCTCCTTTTACTTCATACCAAATGTAGTCGCTCCAGGTGCACGCGTGCTCCACCGTTTTAGTCCCCTCCATCCACTAAAGCTGCCGCAACGTCTAGGTTCGGCTGATGAGTGCTATACACTGAGAGGAAGTACAATGCGAATTCTTTAGAATACTGGTCAGGCGTGATTGTTAATAAATCAATCTAAGAACGATTGATAATCGATTGAATATCGCACCTCAAGACATCACTAGCGTAGTGTACATCACTAGTGTTAATTTTTTTAATATCTCTCTCTTGCTAATCAATGGTCATCGATACACGCATTTTAAACTAATCTGATTTTAATTTATATAAATCCTAAAAGTACCAGGCCCCTACATGGTCCTGGATCTTCGCCGGATTCACAATAATCTTCACGGAACAAACAATATCAAGCGCATAACAATTGCATCGGGGCATGCGCATGTCGAGTGGTCGAGACGGACAACGTGGTTCAAAAAACGGAAATAACGTACTAAAAGTGGTAATCGTAAGAACCCAACACTCGAATCAGGTATTTTTAGGTATAAAAAGACGTTTAATAAAAGGTTAGTAAAGTGTATTTGCGTATTTTGTGTAAATTATCAAATTTTCAGAGTGCAAGGCACGTGCCATCTTGGTTTGTAGAAAAAGCAGTGTAGATGAATTTGGTTACAATCTATTTCATTGTGTTTAATTTGTTAAATAATAGATACCTACTCTCTAATTAATTTGTGCCAATTTATCATTAATTTTCCACACTCAAAACCTACTTAGCCTAAATTATTGTAAACAATTTAAAATCCACATCATTGAATCATCAACAATTGTGTGTATAAATTATATCAAATCCTAAGTGCATAAGTAAACGATTGTAATTATATCAA
>JADPWL010001229.1:0-10120 GCA_019059595.1 Marasmia exigua | reverse complement strand
GTGGTAAGAAATCTAAGAATTTCTTAAAAGAAAAAGGGCTAAGGTGTTAGCCCGGAGTATGGAAGTCGGCGGTCGTGTCCCCCCATGCCTCGGAAAGCACGTCAAGCCGTTAGTCCTGCGCCCAATCCCTCTCCAGTTGTGTCACACTGGTGTCCCATTAGAATATGAGTGTAAGGGTATAGAGAGTGCACTTGTGTTTGAGGGCACTCTTGACCACTATATGATATATCCTACATATGGCTGATGCAGATAAGGACAAAATTTTACCTACTTTATTCATATCCTGACCTGTTATTAGCTTTAAGACATTAGTTGCTCTTGCTACTATATTAAGACAAATAATTATTGGTTATATTTTATTTTTGGTCTTCCGATAAAAATAAAGGATATTTAGTAAATTAATATTTTTGATATTGAGGCCTAGTTTTATCTCACTCACACGGCCACACGGAAAACTGGTGTGAAACAGCATTGTGCTGTGGTCGCTGCGTAAGTGAGGGTACCAAAGGCCCAGTTTGGGGGAGAGGAGAGTTTAAAGGTTGGCAGCGCACTTGCACAGTCGCGGATGTCCATGGGCAGCGGCAATTGCTTACTGTCAGGTGATCTACCTGCTCGTCTGCCACTTATCACATAAATAAAAACTCCTTCTGGATAGGTTTCTAAGAGCTGTAGTATGTAGAGAATGTCTCGGTTGGTGCATGCACTGTTTATGGGACCAGTGACCATTGATAGTGTATGCGACCTGCGCAGTTGTCATCTGATGCGACCGAGCGGGTGAGCAGGTTGCGGATAGCTCGCCCTCCCCCACTCCCACCTCTTTTCATGAGGACGGGAGAGGGTGTCACGTTGACCCCGGACAATAGATGGCTGCTCCAAAACCCAATCCCAGGCTAGGAGCATTCCCGTTAACCTCAATCCCATGCTCCCCTCCCCATCCCTCCCAATCATCCCCACCCTAATCACCGCATCCCTCCCCTCTTTTCCTGGAGGAGGAAACCTCGTCTCCAAAAACCCCAATCCAAGGTGTCATCCGATCCGTGCCGATGGATGCATGGGCCGAGGGGATGCTCGGTCGCGAACGGAGGGGCCTCGAAACCAGGCGAAATCGAGGTCTATTTAGCCTTACCCCTGCAAGCGGGGCTCTGCAGGGGTGGACCTTTACTTCCCTAGCTTCTTGTGGGAACTATATGGATATTGTAGACATAATAGACGACCATTTAAATTCTACCGAAGAGGTACTAGGTACCTCCGAGGCTATGCTCCTTGGCAGCGATACTGAGGAGCATACGAACACTGCCGGAGCACCTGGGACTGAGGGACCAGGTACTTCCAATGCAGAGTCGACCCCTCTGGGCGCAAAGCACCAAAGGGACACGTCGACCAAGGGGCCAGAGAGTAAACCCAGGGTTAAGCTCTCTGGAGCTGATAGAAAACTAATATATCGGCTTGTAGCGAAGGGTATGACCTTCGAGCAGGCGCTAGAACTGCGCATGAGTGAAAAGGCCAAGCAGAGGACCCGAGAGGAGGGGGAAACGAGGGAGCGGGCGTCAAAGCGCCCTCTCAATACCTCGTCTACCTCGAATCAAGGTAATCCCACCAAGGCACCGACACTTGGCGAGCCTTCCACCTCGAAGCCTACCTTTAAGGAGGTTACTGGGTCCGTCACGTGCGGCATCATAGACGCCCTGGGTAAAATTGACCAGGGGAGGGTCGAAATGCTCCAAGGTGCTATCTTGGAGTGTATTGACACCTCAGACGATGGTGACGGCCCCAGCTTTATTGAATGCAAACCGCGCTCGGGTGGCATCCTTAACAAAACACATAAACCCCCCCCTTCGTAAAGAAACAGACACAACCTAGGCACCTATATATAATCCTATCCCATCCCTCCGTCTTAGCTAAATTCCCTAACCCTTCCCCTCCCAGTCCCCCAAAACAACACAATGATTAAGGCGATACAAGTAAACCTCCAGCACTCAAAGGCAGCCACAGCTGCCCTTTGCCAAAGATTCCTCTCTGAGGACCTGGACATCGCCTTGATCCAAGAACCGTGGGTGAACTAAACCACGGTAATGGGGCTAAACTCGGCAGGTAAGATATTAAGTAACTCCTGCGGAGTGAGGGCCAAGAGCATGCATGCTCTTCAAGAGAGATATAAATTACCTCCCGATCCCTTCGCTGTGTACAGACGATGCTGTTGCAGCGTATATAGACCTCCCCGGGGGGAAAGGTGCAGAGACACTCATAGTCAGCTCCATGTACCTACCCGGAGAGGACCAGGATCCGGTGAACAAGGTGACACCGGTAGTGGAATATTGTCTGGAGAGAGAAACCCAGCTGCTGGTGGGTACCGACTGCAACTCCACCACACATCATGGGGCAGCTCCGACACGAACGCAAGAGGTGAGTCCTTGTTTGACTACTTGCTCACCAACAATCAATTTGTTCTTAACGTGGGTAGCAAACCAACCTTTACCACACGTTCTAGGCAGGAAGTACTAGATATAACATGGTGTTCAGGTAATCTCGCACACCGAGTAACCAATTGGCACGTCTCAGATGAGCCGTCCTTGTCCGACCACACCCATATTAGGTACGACATACTATGCTCGGGAACAAAGGAACCGAACACGTACCGAGACCCCAAGGGAACAGACTGGGAGGGCTTTAGGAACTCCCTTAGGTTATACCTTGGAGATTTTAAATACATTAAAACTGTGGACCAAGTGGAAGCCGCAGCAGAGGACTTAGGCAGAAGCCTAATGAAAGCGTATCTAGAAAATTGTCCTCTTAAGACCACTAAGAGCAATAGGAACGCGCCTTGGTGGAACAAAAACCTGGAGCATCTGAGGCAAAAGGCCCGTGCCTTATTTAATCAGGCAAAAAAAGACAAGAACTGGGATGCTTACAGGAAGGCGCTAACACGCTTCAATAGGGAGCTCAGGAAAGCAAAAAGGAGATCCTGGCAAAAATTTTGCGGGTCCATCAAAGGACACTGCCCAAGCTGCCAGGATCCACAAAATATTAGCCAAGACACCTGAATCCCATCTAGGCCTGCTAAGGAAAGCGGACGGATCTTTCACGGAATCCCCGGAGGAAACACTGAGACTGCTTGCTCAAACGCACTTTCCGGAATCCGTGTACATTAATAACGAAAGAGAACTCCAGGACAGTAAGTCTCCGGACAGGAGACCGCGGAATGAAGACTGGAGGAGAGCTTCCGTTATTTTTCGTCCCCAACAGATAAGTTGGGCCATTAGGAGCTTCAAGCCTTATAAATCTGGTGGGGTCGATGGTATTTTCCCGGCTATATTGCAAACGGGGCGAAGATATCATCATCTCAACGCTGATAAAACTTTACCGTGCAAGCTTTGCTTGGAGTTATCTGCCATCAGCGTGGACTCGGGCGAGGGTCACTTACATCCCCAAGGGAGGGGACAAAGACAAATCACAGCCCAAGTCCTACAGACCGATAAGTCTCACCTCATTCCTACTAAAAACGATGGAAAAGGTGTTAAACAGTCACATCAGGGCAACATACCTCGTTGAAAAACCCCTGAGTGCAAGACAACATGCCTACCAAACAGGCAAGTCCACGGAAACGGCACTTATTGATCTGGTGGACAGAATTGAGAAAGCCATAGAAGACAAAGAAATTGCACTCTGTGCCTTTCTCGACATCGAAGGGGCTTTTGACAACACCAACTTCGATGTTATAACACGTAGCATGGTGAATCGTGGAATCGACGATACCACCACCAGATGGATGGGATCCATGCTACAAAATCGAACTGCAACAACAACGTTGATGAATAAAACTCTTCATTATAGAGTGACCAGAGGGTGTCCACAGGGCGGAGTCCTATCACCCCTTCAATGGTCATTGGTTGTTGACAGTCTCATCTGTGAGCTCAATGAAGCCAGATTCCTGACTCAGGGTTACGCAGATGACATAGTAATAATGGTCATAGGAAAATGTCCTAGCACCATTTCCAGTCTTATGCAAAGGGCCCTACGAATAGTAGAAAACTGGTGCACAAGACACGTGCTAACAGTCAACGCACGGAAGACGGTCTTAATCCCGTTTACCAAAAGAAGGAAACTAGAGGCGCTTCACGCCCCAACACTTCTTGGTACGAAGCTATGCTTGTCCAACGAGGTCAAATATCTCGGAGTCTTTCTAGACCAAAAACTAACATGGAACAAGCATCTCGACTACATTACTAGAAAGGCAAAAATAGCGATGGGGGCAAGCAGTAGGTTGGTGGGGCTAAAATGGGGGCTACGGCCCAAGGCCGCACTCTGGATTTATAAAACCATAGTGAGGCCGATCGTCACTTATGGCTGCTGTGTGTGGTATAAGAAGACGCACCAACTCAACTGCGTGGAGAACCTCAGCAAAGTTCAAAGAACAGCCTGCCTTATAGCCACTGGCGCTCTTTCGTCCTCTCCCTCTGCAGCACTGGATGCCCTCCTGAACATTCCACCTCTGCACATTCACGTGCAGATGGAAGCGAGGATGGCCATTACGAGAGCAAAAAATCAGAGGAAGGACGAGATGGCAATCTAGGGTCATAGGTAACCTCTACAATGAACTAATGAAAATTCCGGTCATGGATATGCCCTCTGACTCCATGATCCGTGAATACCGCTTCGATAAGCGGTTACAGTCTTGTTACCTAGTAGACAAGACTGGGAGGCTGGAACTCCCGGAAATGTTAACCAGAATGACATCGTTTGGTATACGGATGGTTCCAGGAGGCAAGGCGTATCCGGGGCGGGATTTTGTAATGATCGCTTCAGAATACGCAAATTCGCCAACCTGGGTCGCTATACCACAGTGTACCAAGCAGAAGTCTTCGCAATAATTGGCTGTGTCCAAGAGAGTCTGCAAATGAATCTCCAGAATAAGAAGATATTCATCTTCTCAGATAGTCAAGCTGCCCTCAAGGCGTTAACATCCTGCGAACTTGACTCCAAACTCACTAGCGAGTGTGTCCTGCTCCTAAACCAGCTTGGAAATGCAACATCGTAAATCTGATTTGGGTACCGGGACACTGCAATATCAGAGGCAACGAAGTCGCTGACGTGCTAGCAAAGGCCGGGGCAGAGAGCCCACTACTCGGACCGGAACCAATAAGTGGCGTTCCAGCCTGCATGGTCAGGTTCGAGTTAAAAGAGTGGGAGCATAAGCAAAGCACTGAATATTGGAAAAGACTACCTCGACTAGAACAGTCTAAGATCAGAGACGAGCTGTAGAAATAATAAAACTGAGCAGAGGACATGTTAGGGCACTCACTCGGACCCTCACAGGGCACTGCAAATTAAATAAGCACCTGCACAACATGGGCCTTTCAGATACCAAAATCTGCAGGTTCTGTCGCGAGGACGAGGAAACGATTATCCACGTCCTCGGCGAGTGCATAGCGCTGCACCGGTGCAGAAGCCGGCACCTGGGAGCACACATGATCTCAGCAGACGAGATCAAAAGCTCCCCCATCAGCTCCATTCTCGGGTTTATCCTGGAACTGGAGCTACATGAGGTGCTGTAATAGGTTACGGGGCTGCCACAATAGATCATCTACTGGTCGCAGTGGCTATGAGACGCAGGGCTCACCCCATTTCTAACAAATAATAAAAATAATGTAGAGAATGTAATTAATGTCAAACAATATGTTAGATAAACTATTCAAAATTAATTCAACAAGGGTGAAATAGGGCGCTACAATCTTTATTAATACTTACTAGTCAAATAATATTATTAATTCATCTTACAGAGAACACATCACAAAGCTATTACAAAATGGCTCAGCATATAAATGTTTCTGTACTGAGAGAAGATTGAACATATTGAGACGGGATGCGATCAAGTCGCAACGCATGCCCAAATATGACAACCGGTGTCGCAGCTTGTCGGAGGAAGAAATCACAGAGAAGTTGAAGGCTGGCAAGCCTTATTGTGTTCGGTTTAAGGTACCTTTTATCGAATTATTTTTATCTTCATTATGATCATAATTTCAGCCTGCTGCTGTATGTGAAAACACATTTCTTTTTTCAAAATAATTATGAAATCTGTTATTACTTCATATAACAGATTTCATAATTATTTTGAAAAAAGAAATGTGTTTTTAATATGAAAAAGGAATAATTATCAGTGAAAACTCACTGCACCTTTGGGCAAACTCACAGACTTACTTCGATTTGTACACATAGGCATAGAACAAACCGTCTTTATGTCTTTAAAAAAATAGTTTTTAGCGGAGATGTGCGCGGAGTTATATGCAGAAGCGTACTGATAGCGTCTGTGGAGTGTTACCCGACATTTGACCATACTCCGTTCCACCGGTACGCGCTGGCTATAAATAAATAAATAAAATAAATGGTCTGACTCCGAGATTGGTAGCCCAAGCACCTGTCTGACGGATATCATAATCAACAGTTGGATTACAAATATATACATACATAGAAAACACCCAGACCAATATAAACAGACATTTTCATGCACACAAATGTTTGTAGTGTGCGGGGATCGAACCCACAACCCTTGGATCAAAGGCAGCATTCACTACCACTGTTCCAAACGGGTCGTCACTCCACTCTATCGTGGTCGGGATAGCCACTCTATCGTACTCTGCGTCCGTCAGGTGCATGAGCTACCTATCTCGGCTTTAGATTATGTGATGTAGTGGAAATGCTTACCTACCTATATCAATCCTAAACGTTTAATAAAAGTGATACATAATAAATGTACATATTTACAAACAGAAATTGTCTGCCCCACTGATATTGTCCAACGTGCTCTGATTGCTAGCGGCGTTGCCTCTTTAGATGGCCAACCCTAAACGTTTGCCGAGGTAACTGCCAGCATTCCGGTCCCCAGAGAACTCCATCAGTCGGGCAGACAACTCTTGAAAGAGTTTGCGAGCCTCCGGCCCCCACGGCCCCAGTGTTTCCACGCCAAATGCGGCAAAGCGGCAGCAGCTATCTAAGGCGGAGTACTTGTACCGTTTTCGGGTCTCCGCCGAGACAGTGGCATGGACACTGGAAGGAAAGGATTGGAATAGTCAAATTCCACTGTAGTGGAATATTTATATTTATTTGTGTTCGTTAGTGTTCGTCGCACTTACTCGTCATTCTATTTTCTCGACCAGCTCTCCTCAGACTGCTCAGCTTTTGAGGACCTGATATTTGGGGGGATCGCGTACGACGTATCCCTCGTCGAGGGCGACCCGGTCCTGATGAAGAGCGACGGGTTCCCGACGTACCACTTCGCTAACGTGGTAGATGACCATCTCATGGAAGTCACGCATGTGTTGAGAGGCGTGGAGTGGCAGATATCCACTACGAAACATCTGCTTTTGTACAAGTAAGTCATCATAACAATTAAATCCTCCGACCGATTACGGCTAAGGCGGCAAATCTCATATCTATTAAATGGCCAATAATATGGCTTAACAGGTTTTCCTAGTAGCGGGGGTACAAGATCGCCATCTCCCAGACTTCGGGCTGTCAATGAGAAAAGTGCCGTCCATCTGACCTACTTCCACATCCTCTAAAAAGTGCGCTAAACGGTGTCGTTTCCACCCTCTTTTCTTCCTCGAACATCTCTCCCACGGTTATTTTTCTTCTAGTTGCGTCTCAAGCTGTCTCTTCGGACCGCAGGGTCACTTTTTTAGGTTCCGTAGCCAAAATGGCAAAAACGGAACCCTTATAGTTTCGTCATGTCCGTCTGTCCGTCTGTCCGTCTGTCCGTCTGTCACAGCCGATTTACTCGGAAACTATAAGTACTACAGTGATGAAATTTGATGGGAATATGTGTTGTATGAACCGCTACAAAAATATGACACTAAATAGTAAAAAAAAGAATTGGGGGTGGGGCCCCCATACATGTAACTGAGGGATGAAATTTTTTTTTTCGATGTACATACCCGTGTGGGGTATCAATGGAAAGGTCTTTTAAAATGATATAAAGTTTTCTAAAAAACATTTTTCTTAAAGTGAAACGGTTTTTGAGATATCAGCTCTCAAGTCGTAAAAAGTATGTCCCCCCCCCTCTATTTTTATAACTACGGGGTATAAAATTCTAAAAAAAATAGAGGTGATGCATGCTAATTAACTCTTTCAACGATTTTTGGTTTGATCAAAGTATCTCTTATAGTTTTTGAGATAGGTTGATTTAACTGTAATTTTGGACTTTGCTGCTACGGAACCCTTTGTCGACTCGCACTTGTTTTATAGAAAGGCCAATCAGGCCGCTTACCTCACTTCGCCTGATGGTAAGCGGCCGTGAAGTCCAAATATGAGGTTGACAGGCACAAAAGAACTAACAAAGTACCCATTGAGTCTTCCATCCTAATTCTGATGGCCTGCTGAGATGCCGCTTCAAAGACCCCGGATTATATGAAGGAGGAAACACATGAGCTGAGGCTCGGTGCAGGAACGAGGAGCCAAACCTCTTGGTGCGCGCCGCCATTTTCAGGATGGTATGCGGATAGCAACGCTGTCCATGTACGTATTGTTCGGAAGTGGAAAGGGGAGGATGGGATAAGTTGAAATAACTCATCAGAGCATTCCCCATTACTTACTTACTTATACTTTTCCTGCTATTTCTCCTCTATTTGCACGGTCTTGGGCATTCATAGTATTGGCACGAATGTCATCCCTTACGACGTCAAGTCACTCCTTTTGGGTCAACCCCTTCTTCCAGCGTCTGGCCTGGCCAGGCGTTGCAGGTGGCCATCGGCGTAAAATGGGGACAGTTGTGTCAAGTTTTTCTGTTAAGAGTTTCTCAGTGTCAGCCGAAGTCTGGAAGTGAGCGTCTTGTACCCCAATGCTTGTTTTTTGAAACCAGGGCCCCTTTGGATGGACTCCGCCGCATTTGACACCTGCCTTTAATCGTCAACGCAGATGGCACACCAAGCTTAGCAAAAGCCAGAGTGACGTCAAAAGTAGAAGACTATTAAAAATAAAGGTCATTGAATATACTACCCGTGAGGATAAAGAATGGGATCAGAAATGGCGGCGCATCTATCATATCGACACCCCACGAGTGCGAGTAGTATAGACGAAAATAGTGTGCGAGCGAGAAGGACTAGATGCGCCGCCATTTCTGATCCCATTCTTTATCCGCACAGGTTGTACTCTCGATTGTTATGATATCCGTAACACAAGTGCGTAAGGTTGAAGGGTAGGGCACACTAGCGACGCAAATCGATTTATTTGGTAGCTAATAAAACGGATCTATTTTTAACAATTTCGGGACACCTAAAACTTCTCGGCAAAAACTTATACTATTTATAAGTAACAATGCACTCCCCCCCCTCCACAATGCGGACCCAACTTTTGTGGCGCGAAAAAACTGATTCACGCGAAAAGTGGCACGCTTTGGCGGGAATCAATTTTTTGCGAACACAAACGGACCCAAAATTTGTGCATGGTAATTAATAAATAGTATAAGTGTTTGACGAGAGGTTGTAATCCAAAATTGTTAAAAAAGATCCGGTTTAGTTCTTAGGAGCTAACAATTAAAAAATAATGGTGGCGCTAGTGAGGCTAACCCGCCGCCGTAAGGTGACGACAAACGGCGGAACTAGCGCCGCCAATAGATTTTTAGTAAATGTGACGATACTTGAGACATTAAAAAAAAAAGTAACAAGGTGAATCCTCGAGGAAAAGTATTAAGAATTTTTGAGACAAAATGATGCCATAATTGTTTTTGCAAAGTAACCATCATATTTAGAATAGCTAAAATGGCCACTTTAGGGCAATAAGGAAGAATTCGGTTAATTGTACGAAGACTACATTACACAAGAAATCTCAAGAAATCCTTTATACTTTCCTTTATGGATTCACGTTTGTACTTTGCCCATAATCATCATAATATAGCGTCCCTGCTGGACGTAGGCCGCTCAAATGGACAACATTCAAAATTGCTCTGAAGCTCTGAAACAAAAAATACAATCTTTATTGACTTTTCGCTGCTCGAATATATTATTCATTTTTGATATTGCTGATTTACTGAGAAAAAAACTAAAAACTAAAAAGTAAGTGACGGTCTTCGGACGCAGAATGTTAAAAGATTTCTTTGCTTAGCACATTATAGTTTTAAATTCCGAAATGC